>JAJMAK010000214.1:0-27093 GCA_030572615.1 Metschnikowia lachancei | reverse complement strand
CTTGACAAGTCGAAAAGCGAAGCTGAGCTCAAAGAGCAAAATCCCATGAAATGGAGAAAAAGGCAGAATGCAAAGAGAAACACTGTTAAGATCAAAAACAATAACTTCCTTTCTCAAATGTAAAGCGTCGAACGCAACTGGCATCACTCGTTCTTGTACATATCAAATAAACATTCATGGATTGTCCTTGACTAAGGTTCTTATGTATTGTATACACTCACCAGGGGTTATTTTCGATTTCATCCACTCCCCATTCTTTGTGCACTAACAACAGCGGGGGTTGGATCTGTTTAAAGAGCTCGTCCCCTTTAAAGACTTTTTTCTCATCCTTAAGGTCGCTTTCTCTAGGCTCTTCTATCTTGCTTGAAGATGCTGCCTCCACCGAATTGTTATCTGTCTCACTACCTTCGTAGTCATATTCATCATTGACATTATCATTCTTGTTCCGCGTCAAAATAATATCGATATCATCCATGATGCTGATGGGTAAAGTAGGCTGGTACTTCTTTGCGCGGAGACTCTTGACGCCGCCGAGTCCAGCTCCATAGTTCAGGATGAGCTCACTAGAATTTGGAAGAGCCACCCCGAAAACGTGGTTGGGATTGAGGTAGATGTAAACCTCCTTCAGTAGGAAGGTTGACTGTGTCATGTAATGCAAATTGCTTCGGCCTATTTGAGCTTCACCTTGCTCCGCCATCAACCGCTTAAGAAGCTGTACTAGGCTTTTTGGAACCTTATTTTCGTTGACCTCATAGCGGTATAATTTCGAAGTCAATTTTATGAGTTGATAATAATTGAGTGTTTCAAACTCGTTGATGGTATTAATAAATTCTTCTTCGTCTTTGAGTCCTGTCATCACCTGGAGCCATTGTAATAGCTCTATCGTTGGTAATAATTGTGTTTTTGCGATGTGATAAAGAGATTTGTAATAAAAAGACAAGTAATGAGGATCATTATCTGTATTTTTATCCTCTAAAAGTGACGATTGTGTTAAGTTTGAAAACTCCGACGAGGACCTCAAAAACTCCCCAAACCCCCCAATTTTATCAGGCTTGTGAGCATGAAAATTGTGGGATCTTAACCAATCTTCCAAAGCAGAAATATTCAACCGGATTTGCATTGCTTTGGTTCTCGAACAGTATCGAGAATTGGCTATCAAGCGATTAAAGATAATCGCATTAATGTAATAGAAAACCTGCGAAAAGGTTTGAAGGCGAAGTAATGGATCCACTGAATGTATTTCGAGCACATAGTATAACGCTCCTAATACTTGAACATATCTTAAGGGTGAAGGTTTCATCAAATCATTGAGGGATGGAGGATATAACATATTCAAGATGTCATCATAGGAGTTTGGATGTTTCTTTTGTGATTTGAAAATGTTCCAATCTTTGGCATACAAAGCGCTCGACACATCAACCAAACTGGTGAAGTTGAGAATGCAGTCATCAGCCAACAAATTAAGACGGGAGTTAATCGAGAATGACAAGGTTGCTATCAAGCTCTGGGTGAGATTTAAAAACTCGTGCAAGAAATTGGGATACCGAGTGTATAAATTACCCCTGGTGAGGTAGAAATGCAAAAACTGCACGACAGAAAGCCAATAGCCGAGTAAAACAATGTCTCCTGCACCACTAGACGGATTCTTATCATTAGGATCACTGGCTACCGCCATGTTGAATACCCCGGATTTCGTGTTTGTGACGGATCGAACCCTAGTAATGAAATAATCAAAGAGGTATTCAGTTAGGTCTTTAGACTCGACTTTGTTATGCGAATAGTGGATCAATTGAAAGATTATTGCTGCGGGAACTTTAGTATTATGTTGATAGGCCGTTGAATTAGTACGCAAGCCAAAAATATAATCGAGAAGGGAGGGGATATCCAGATCCGAGAACTTGATGTACTGATCGGGAAGAGGTTTTTGGTAGTTGAAATCTGGTGTTTGAACGAGATGTGTATCCAAGGCTAATTGAGCCTCTTCGTCCGCATAATCTTCGTCATCCAGAGAGTCCATAGCATGGCCGGCCGCAAGGGTCAGCATTTGAATTTTGAAAGTGACATCATCGACCGAATCGTTTGCGGTTTCCCCGAATGTGTGAAGGGGGTAAACCTCTGTACTTTTAGACGAGGCTGCGAACAAATTGTGTGATTTGAAATACTCAAAGATTTCTGGGGAGCTGTTGGATGCAATTGATGAGGCGTTGACCCCATTACCACTAGGTGAGAGTTCTGGGTCAGCGTCAAACTCAAAAAGCAAGGATACCATTGCGAGATCTTTGGTGGCTATTGCCCACATGAGTGGGGTGTACTTTGTAGACGTGGAATCGGGAACATCAGGGTCTGCACTGTGTATTCTGAGGAGAGACTCGGCAATATCATAATGACAAAATGCCACGGCATAAATCAATGGAGAAAATCCATTGGACTCGTCCGGAAAGAACGAATCGAGGAGCTCTGGATTCGAGGTTATTACTGCCTCGGTAGTTACAAAGTCGCCCTCGCATATTGCTGTAAACAATTTGGCTTTCATCGGATTCGCATGACCTAAATCTAGATCGTTGTTCGGGAGTTCACTTTGCAATTGACGTTTGGCACTTAGTATGCCAGCGAAAAGCGGATTCTGCGAATCCGGGCCCTGGGTCCCTATCGAGAGCGCAAGCTCAGTGGGGGTATTATCAATCCAAGCGTCCATGTGTCTGTATCCTTTTTTTTTCCTTGGTGGGTGTGTCTATAATTCTATCGTATACTTTTTTATTTGCTTATGTGGTAAAAGTTCCTCTAGCCTCGGTATGTGTGACGTGACACCAGAGGATTACGCGAGAGGCGTACCTCGGTGAGGCTCAGGCCCGCAACCTTTTTGTTCGCAGTGTGAAGAAGCCCTTGCCCGCGCAGCCAAGCCCGCTGGGGTATTGTGCCATTCAACAAACGTATACAAATTGCGAAAACGAAGTGTGAAAAAGGAGCTCAAACTTACATACTCACAGCAAAAATTTTGATCTTAGAGTACTTTCGGTTTCCCTTGAAGTCAATGAATAAGTATAAAGGTTTTGGGCGCTTTACCCTTTGTCGATTGCTACCGTGTGTATTCTTTCTTTAATCTCGTATGTTGGAACATGTCTCCTGTGTCGGTCTAAGTCCGGGCAACCGTTCGCAACTAAAAGGGGTTACACCTTTTTTCACTTACTGGTGCAGTTCAAGTGTAGGATAAACACGTAGACCCCACCCAGGTTTCGACAAGGATGAGCAAATCATCTTTTATTAAAGAATTGGACGATAAATCAAGATCCCACACTTGTATTTGTAGCATATGTAAGTTGTTTGCAAGGACCCGGCGGGCCCCTCTGCTATGTTCCCTAGCACTTTCGAGTCGCACACGCTCTCCAATCGAGCAAGCCGCGCTCGCCTTCTTTCTACGTATCTCTTGCTAGCCCTTATTTTTCCGTGTACACCTCTTATACGCGAGTATTAAAGCACAATAGACACTGTTCGAGGCCAACAATAGCGTCCCTAACCTTATCGGCTCTCATTATTTCCCCTCATCACACATTTCTTGTGATAGAAGAACTCCCGCATGAAGAGTTTAATCCCACAATATTCTTTCGCGTTTAATTGCTTTCCCTAGATCTTTGAAAAAGAACCCAAGCATTAGCTTAATCCCATTATACATATATATACATATATATTGCATCACCCCAACATCTGCATAAAAATGGCCTCTCGTATTCAGAGACGAATCATTTACTTAGCTTTGGTACTATTCCTTCTTGCTGGTTTAGTCATTGTGGAAAAGCGACCTCATCGAGAAACAGAACACTCGAAGTTATTTTCTTCGATCCAAGATATCATGCTGCAAGACTTGCATCATTATCTCCCAAGTGACAAGGCCACTCAGAATGGCGCACAGCTGCATCCCCTCAAAAAGGAAACCGATCCAAAACAAGAAGATGCTCTGGACGATATCGAGCTTGAAGCTTGTACAACCCTTAATCCCATGAAAGGTTTCATTGACCTAAGAGGTCTTTCTAATTACTGGCTAGAAGGCAAGGTCCAGCCCTGGATGGCTAAAGACTATGACTCTGGAAGAAACTTCACCCTTGGAATTTGTCTGTCCCCGATGAAAAAATCTATCGTGAATACGGCTGTCTTCCAGGATGCCGTCAACGCTTCTGAGGTTGGAGCATATTACATTGATCCACAGACTCAACAATATGTTCTGATGGGTCAATTTACAGGAAAACCCGTTTTCAAAGGGAAAAAGTTGACCATGACCTATGAGAACGGGTCGTACTGCGACTCTATCATGTCCACCGACGGTCTGAAAATTCGCAGAAGTACAATCCTCACATTCACCTGTGATCGCGAGATGCTCAACAAGGCACACATTTCTTACATTGCCTCTTCGCAAGATTGCGCATACATGTTCGAGATAAGGTCTCATTATGCATGCCCAACCGCTGCTAAAGCGGATAATTTGGCTGCAATCTGGATCTTCCTTCTAATTCTAATGGCCGCTTTGTTGGTGTTCTTTTCGGGAAGTATCGTCATCAAATTTGTGAGAGTGAAACCACAAGGATATTCGTCAGCTTCTGAAAAATAGTATAAGCGTCCTGAAGAACATTCATTGAAGATGTTTCCAAGCAAAGAAGTGGTATTTTCTTCATGCAAATAAATGGTTGGGGGTTTTCACTCAATGTACGTAGAATTGTCTTAACTTTTTATTTATTTCTTTTTTTCCAAACAAAATAACTATGTGGCTTAAGCCGCTCCGTTAGCAAGGACTTCGGCAAACCCTTCTGTTTCACTCTTGACTTGCAACTTTGCTACGACTTTCCCTCCAGTGGAAGCCAATCTAATTTGGGCCCCCACTTTGCCGCCCCAGACATCTTTACCCCAAGTCTTCAAGACATGGGAAGTGGTGTCAGATGGTACATAATCAGATCCATCCAAAGGCATAGAATTGAAGGTTTTAAGAAGTTTCTTCACGGCATTCTCGATAGTAGTGACACCGCTTACTGTGAACACACTACTGTCCTCGAAAGGCAATTGTTCAAACACAACAGTGAAATTGGAGTTGTAAAGCGGCGTAATGAAGTCCCCAGGATTTACTTCTAAATCTTCAACTTGGTATTCATCTTCAATTCCCTCGTCAGTTGGGTCAATACCACCCTCATTGTCTATGATATCCTTACTGGTGTAGTTTATCGTGTTGCCAAAAGCAGCCAAAATGTCATCATCGCCAATGGCTGGGGTGGAAAATGAAACATAAACACTTCCAGTTTGGTCGGGTCTCAATTCAGCTAATGGAATAACAAAGTCTTCTTGATATAACTCGTTATCTGGTTGCGCAAGGATAGAGACATCTTGCAACACCAAAGAAGGCAATGTGTTTTTGATATCATACTGGATGACAAGCTTCTGAGTATCAATGAAGAAATGCTTGAGAGCAGTAACGACGAACTCATTTTCTTTGTCTGTCAAGTAGGTGACGCTGTTCGATGACTTTGTCAACTTACCGTAGTCCGCAAAATCTGGAATTTGTTCCAATGCAGCAGCATACTCTTGTTGCTTCAAGTACTCATCAGCAGAGTCGGACTTTCCGGAATCAGATTGGGACGAGTCCGCATTTCTTGAAGCGTTCGCGCCTTCATCGTGAGATACACCTTCTGCTGTGCTCTCCAATTTGTTAATCTTCTTATTGTACTCGACAGACCTAACCTCGTCTGATGTAAGAAGAGGAACTTCGCTAATATCGAAACTCGAAGTGAAGTTGTTCTCGTCATTAAGATAACTTGTCAACTTGTTCTCCAAAGCAGCCAAGTTGTACTTCGAGTCATTGATAATGAGTTTTGTCTTACGAGATTCAATAAATTTCAAAGACAACGCTGCACGGTCTCTGACCTCATCATCAACATCATTCAAGCATCTTCCCAACAAAATCCTCACATTAGAAGAGACAGTTGCATCGGGGAAAGAAGAAAACTTTGCAAGTGCGATGACAGCTGAAGATCTGACGATCGAGTTCTCCAAAACTAATCTGTTGTAGATATGTCTGATGAAATATGAAGGGCTAGTAGTCTTAGGCCCCTCTTCACCCAACAAATGCAAGATACGAACCGACAACTCAGTGAACTCGCAATCCTCGATAAACTCACACAAGTGCACTAAGATGAGTTCCTTTGCAGCCACGTCTGGTAAGAACTTGATCAAATCGAAGAACGCCTCGATGATCCTTGACTTCAAAGGCAATGAGCCGTCATTATTTCTCAACAAATCAGAGAGGAAAAGAACCAACTTCCCGTGCTTTGATGGGAATTTCAAAGCCAAATTCTCGATAGCGTCAATAATAACGATCTTGAAATCCTCGGTTATTTCACCCATCAAACTAGTCATTTTGTTGATCAATCTGTCCACGCTATCAGAGCTGGTCGATTCGATAGTACCTGCACCCAATGTTTTCAACAAAGTCGTGATGGCCAAGGTAGAAATTGATCTATTCGGGTCGTTTATCAAACCTTCCAACTCCAAGTTCACGACCAATATTTTCTCGGGGTGCTTCATTGAGACTTTGTTTATCAATCTCACAGCAGCAAACCTTGTAGCGGTGCGTGGAACGCCCAACAATTTTTGCAAGGTCAGAATGACAGCCATGAATCCGTCGTCAGGGATAATATGTTGCAAACTAATCAAGGTCTTACAAGCTTCCAACTCAACCATGTCAGACTTGTGTTTCAAGAAACTAGATAAAATTGGATACAAATGACCAGATAATGTACCGTCGTCAATCAACACCTTATTGATATATCTGATGAGCTGGATAATTGACAAAGAGTTCTTCAAAGAAGAGCCTTCGTGCAATGAGGTGATGAGTTTCATCAACGACATTTTATCGTGGTTTCTCAATTGGTACAACAAACCCAAAGCGTGGTACTGGTACATGTAAGAGTTGGATGGCAAGTTTGTGGTAGAGGAGCCATAGTACTCATGTAATTGAAACTGATTAGCAGGGAATTGTTTGTATGACTGGATGGTCTCCAAAGTTTCGTTGGTGAATCTCTTAACCACGTCCTTGGCGATAGGCAACAAGTTGTACGAGGAAATCAAAGCAGCAGACGAGACAATTGGATTTTTGTCAACAAGACAGTTTCTGAATAACCGCTCAGAAGCAGAAACGGTTGTAGGGTCTAACACTTTAGACAAGGTTCTAATGGCATTTGGTTTATAGATAACGTCACCCGATTGAATATCCTTCATGATCGAGGAGGTCACCATCAAAATATCCTGGGATGTCGAAGAAAGCTCCTTGATGGTCAAATATACCAATTGACGCAAAGCCGAGTCTTTATGCTGGAAAAGCTTGGAGATCGAAAAGAACAACGTGGTTGCTTCTTGCAGAGGGAACTGTTCACCTTGGTAAATCAATCTCAACAACTTTGCCAAGAGCTGACGACACTTCTTGGTGTTAACAGGCAGAGCATTGAACTGCTGTAAGCAGTCTTGGAAGACGGCCATCTTATCGGGGCCGTTTCCCAGACCTTGAGTTTCCATGGCCTTAAGTTTCTGCGCGGACATCAGACGTTGATGGATGTGTTAAAGGTGTCGTTGTGGGTGTTTTTTCGGGTGTACGTGTAAGAATTGTAGTGGGCACGAAGTCACGTGTACAGGGTCGCGGACGACGGCGGTGGCCTCGACAATTCGCCCAAATCAAGATTCCTCACCAGGCCACGCAAACTTTGGAAGCGCGTACACAGGTACGGGAGGCCAAGTCAGTAATAGGTACTCGTGCCTCCATTTCCCTCGTCAACGGCCCTACCAAGGCTGGGGATTCTATTTATTTTCTTTGATGGCTTTCAAAACAAAATACTAGTTTGGTAAAAGGTCGAAGACAAAAATTTTCTTGGGTAATTTGGATTTTGGATTTTTCTCATAGAAACATTTTCGAGTAAGCACCAATTTTTTTACTGTTCACGCATTTGGTTCAAATATACGGGTGTCCAAAGCATTTTTTTCTTCGTTTTTTAATTCATCGATCACCATCCTTGCTGTAAAATTTTAAATATTTACATTCCCCTGCACAACATCATATAATTTCATACATGGGTCAGGAAACTTACAAGGCTTAGCCTTTCATCCCGAAGGCTATCAGGGTTTCTTCTGGGAATAAGTGTCGAATGAAAAGAAAACCAAAGCATAGAGCATGTCCCTTAGTTTGCGATTTTTACTTCCTTCACAAAGCGCTTGTCCTTGGAAAGAGCTTAACTATTGATGAGAGAATTTTCAAGATGAATGCTTATATTGCGTGGAAATCGGGCCATACCCAATTTAGGCAAAACTGCCCTGCGTCGCCAGTGGTAATATTATGCGGTCCGACGTACAGCCACAGTCACCTGCGTGCGACTGAAGAAGCTCCAACCGATGATTCCCCTTTAATGCCAGGCGAGATCTAGTTAATATCTTCACGTCATAATTTTTCATCTCCTCACACTTTAGATCGACGACGATACCGAAAGTAATGAGAGACAGGATAGTATACTAGCCCCTTCTATCTAAATACTTGGTTTCTTTTCCCGACACATAATGATTCTTTCCACTTCTATGTTGGCCAAACCACGCAAAAGACTACTATTGTTCATAGTGCTGATTGCAGTGATCGCGTTGGGTGCATTTCATTTTCTCAGTTTACGTAATATTGAAGATATATCTACTGATTTCTCCGCCTCCGGTTTCCAACTACATGACTCTAAATTACGTGAACAGTTGCATTTTTCCAAGTATAAGTTTCTGCTCGCGGACCGTTTCGAACGTGAAGTAGGTGGGTGGGACGCGTTCGCTGCAAAATCCCAAAAGCACAAATGCCATTCATTCTTCAAGTTCCTAGATAAAAATCTACCAGATTGGAAAACGAATTACATGAATAACCAGCACTTCCAGAAAAATATCGTGAGGAAAGGTGAATTCTTTGAGGTGCAGCTCGAAAGGATCGCAAATAGAAAAACCAACAATGATCCACCTGAAGAGATCACAGAGGAAGACAGAATAGAAGTCAATGACATGTTTAACAAAGCTTTAAAGGATACTGCGTCAGTAGAGCAGGGTATGGCTGATACTATGACAATAATCAGGATTTTTGGTCATTGCTTCTTCAGTGAAACCGCGGTCCCCGTTGATGCAGACCTTAAGGATATTTACAATCGGTACTCGGCTAAAACCATCCCTTTTCTTAATCCAGAAGCCCCCCTGACCTCTTCAGGAGATATTGATACGAATTCGGAGTGGCCATTCGACTTCCATAGCACGGTTGAAGATGATAATTTACTCAATTACTATTATCATAATATGAAAGGCACTGGTATTGTTCTTTCGACTGCAACAAAGCATTCACGAGATGTCGTTAAGCTCATACATGTTCTTCGTGCTTTGGGAAATAAGCTTCCTATCCAGGTGATGTATAGATCGGATCTTCTGACCATGGGCAGGCAAGCAATTCTTCTAGCTGGTTCTCTGTCCAAAGAGGAACTTCTCAGCGACGAAATGACAGAGATACCATTACTTCGACGTTCGCTTGAAAAATCTGGAATAAGCTTTTCCGAAATTACGGAAATGGACTTTCCTAAGCAGAATATTACATTGATCAACATGAAAAAGCCTTTATCAAGAGTAGTGAAGAACGATTTTTCAAGCTACAATAACAAAATTCTAGCATTGTTCTTCAACTCTTTTGAGAAGGTTCTCTTATTCGACACTGACGTGGTTCCTCTTCTCTCCACTGAGATGCTTCAAACTCTTAAAGAATTTACTGACACTGGTGCGCTTTTCTTCAGAGACAGAACCTTGATGGACAGAAACGACTGGATCGAGACAAACTATTTTGCAAAGTTGATGCCTCATGAATCCAACAAAATTGATATGGCCATGGGGGTCAAGCCTGTTACAGAGCATACATTAGGCAATATGTACATGAAAGGCTGGAGACATTACCAGGAGGCAGGCTTAGTGATGATCGACAGAAAACGTCACTTCCGGTCACTTCTTACTATATTTCCGCTCACAATGTGGAGCCAGCCCATAACCTCTCTGATCTGGGGAGATAAAGAAATGTATTGGCTAGCAATGTCTATAGCAGGTGATGAGGATTACGCATTCAATCAACATGGTGCTGCTAGTGTGGGGGAAGTAACCTCGTCGACTTCTTTGAAACACTACAATAACACTGGGGCTTCCGAGTTGTGCTCCTCCCATCCAGGACATATATCTAGAGATGGACAGCTACTATGGATAAATTCCGGGTTTTCATACTGCAAAAAAAATGGCTTTGCCCGTGATAAATCAAAGTTTCCATTCTCCACATTTGAACAAAAGGACATTAGAGAGTTATATGAAAATCCTTTGAAAATACGACATGCCGTTATACCTCCGGAACTTCCTGCGTTGCGAACACCAAATGGTTCTCCGGATCTATCAATCGAACTAAATTTCATAGCCAAACTTGAAGGGAGAAAGAAAGACGTGGATGAAATTTCTGATACAGATCAGATAGATTCATATAATCCTCAAAAAGGCTGGGTCAAGAGCCGAACGTGTTCAGATTATCAATATTGCGCGTATAATATCATAGAGGCTCTCGACGGTTCGGGTAAGCTAGACGAAACCGGTCTTTTGTTTGAGTTTGATTCCGAAAGTTTCAAAAACTATGATATTTTGGGGGCTATTTGGGCCTCTTCTCTCCGTACTAGCAAATTAACGGAAAAGGCGAAAGAAGGCTTGCGTGATCTGTCGAATGCAAGAGATCTGAATACTATTGGTGCCAGTACCCCAGAACATAAACCCGAAGACCATACACAAGCAACTGCATCACATAAATCGACCTCAGCTAGCTCTTCGTTGACTAATGAACTGTTGCAGAAAGGAAACGATCAAAAAGAAGATGGACCAAATGCTGGGGATCATCTAGAAGTTCCTGCTGCTTCTGATAAAATCCAGAATGCAGAAGATGGCCTTATAGACGCATCGTCGAAGGAAATGCCGCAGCCTAGCTCGGAATCCAAAGTACACTATGACCCTTCCCGGGTGAGGGAACGACCCGAGAAGTTCCAAAACGATGTAAAGGAATTGCTCTCTAAACTAGCTTCGTCTGGCTCGTAATTCTGAGTAACTGCTTTATTTAATTTAAATTAAACCGTGGATCTATAAAATAGCCTATAAATAAATATCATATCGTCATTAAAAGATACATACCAAGACAATAGTTACCAGTCGTGGCCCTTGAAATTCTCAAGCATCTTCAAATTTAAAAGGTCGCCATTTTTCCTGAAGCCCGCTTCAAAGTGTTTCAATAAATTGCTAAGCTCGGCTTCGGATTTTAATTCAACATCCAAGAAATAAAAATTGAAAGACGGCACCAAGCTATTATTGATCAAGAATTTATTGAAGAGGATGTTCAACACGTTCTTTGATCCGGATAAAGCCAAAAAGTCCACGACATTGTTCAAAGTCTCAGCGGAAATTTTCCTTAGGCGAATAACTTTGCAAAATTTGATTACAGCTTCAAATTTAGCGGAGAGCTTTCCGAGGTGTTGACCATCAAGAATTTTGGCGGCTTTCGTCAACCCTGTTATCATAGCATTGAAAAATTGTTCCTTATTGTCAACCAAGTGACTGTTGGCCTCATAAAGTTCTTTCATTTTGAGCAAGTCATTCTCTTTCAAAAGACTGAGAGCAAAGCTATGTGTGTTAGCATCGTGCGTGCATTCACTCGAACTGTGCGAGCCCTTGAGGGACATCAAAAGGTTTGTGAATTGGATTGATTGTTTAATGTCGGTAGAGCGTTCTGCCAATTTTCCAAACTTTTGTACAACCATATCATGCGATCCAACTGATGTATAGTACTCGAGAAGACAAGCCAACAATTCGTTCGAAGATAATAAGAGCCTTTTCTCTTCCGGTCCGGAAAAATGGTAATTGAATATGTCGTTGATCTCTTTGTGTTTGCCTGTTTTCATATAAGCAATCAAAATGTTTTGAAGAAATTCCTGATTTGTTGAGATGCGAATATCAATATCCTGATTGAAATACTCGAAGTTTTGGGAAATTAGAGTGTATATATCTGAATGTCTTCCCATTGCATTAAGCTTCTCAAAAATGTTCAGCATCCATTTCTTGCCGGGGTTCAATTTAGCAAGTCCCGTGAATTCCTTAACAAACAATGTTAAGAAATATTGATTTTGTGTATGCTTGGCAAATCTAGTGAATGTATCCAAAATACCCTCTGCCTCAAGTATTTTATGTTGCTTTTGAGAAACAAGAAACTTGAGAAGTTCAATGTTGACTTTGTCATTATGCAAAGATATTAAAGAGACTATGTGAGCGACGACCAGTGTTTCGTTCTCGGCCCATATCAATCTCTGAAGAAAATCTGAAATAGTTATTATTTTCCCCGATTCTAAAATATCCATGGCAAAGCTACGGCTGATCACAGCTCCCCATGTTTCATCACTGAAATTGTACCCCTCCTTAAAAAATGTTATGAAATAATTGATTCCTTGTTTGCTGCTCACGTTAAAATGGGGTATCAAATCTTGTTTGTAATAGATGGGGCATAAGTCCTTGCCTTCATAGTTTCCGGGAATTAACCCCAAAGTTGAAGAAGCTTGATACACAGCATCAGTCAAGTACTGGTTACCATGCGCAGCCAAGTATGCGGTCAGGAAAGATCTTTTCAAACTTACCTGGAAGTCGACTAACTCCGAAGTCAATTCCAAGTAGTGGTTCTCCGTTTCTTCAAATTCATTGATCAAGCGGGCCTGATAAGTAAGAACCTTTGCTCTTTCAAGGCTCGTTAACGATCTTCCTTGTAATTCGCTGCCCAAGTAGGATAATAGCCAACGTAAGCCATGAATATTGCTTTTCTGAAGATCAAACTTCTCAAAAGCATCACGCACTAGTATCAGGTTCATTATTTGCTGAAATTTTTTAGGGTTGTCCATGAGAATGTAAGCAATATGCTCGCTCAAGAAATCATTTAATTGCACGGAATCGTTTTTAAAATGACTAGCCTGTTGTTCAAGAAAGCACCACATCACCTCGTAGTGGTAGCTACCATTCTCAATTGCTTCATTGGATAGAACGTGACAGAGTTTTTTCGAGACATTCCAATCGCCAATCAAGGTGTTTCTTAGTAAAAGCTCTTTAATCAAGCGCGACACATTGGGCATATCACCTAAATCGATGCTGAGGGAGAGAAGCATTTCGACACAATTACCCTTCATCTTGCTGTGTGATGTGAATTGTAAAAAGTCCTTTCTGATAGCCACATGATTATACAAGTCCCAGATCTTTCGGTAGATGATCTCCTGTGCGCGGTTTACCTCATGGAATTTTTTCAGATCTGCTTTAAGTTGTTCCCACTTTACATATTCAGTAATGTATCTGCAAATCATGTCATTGTAGACGGAAACAAACACATCGGGAAGATATGTAACTTGACGCATTGTTTTGAGCAAACTATATGCTCTGTCAAGATTTTTCGAATTTTCGACGTTCAAGAAGGATTCCATATAAGAGGAGATTAATTCGGAAATGGTCAGAACATTGATTTGGGCGGGTTTCGGCATCGACAAGCTATCTTTATATGAGATGATAATCTCATCCAAAAATTTGGTAGCTATTGGGTAATTATTGCTTGAGATTAAGGCCTTCAACATTGCTGAGTATACCTCATACTCAGCACCAGCTAAGTGAGGGATCTTTTGGCATTGAAGCTTGTAATTATCGAAGACATTATTCACAAAGTCGTATGCTTCCTTTTTATCAAGACCCCAAGCTTCCGGAGTGCAGAAATGACCTCCCAACGATATTAACCCCACATAAAATTGAGGATCGTTCAGATTATGGTCCTTGAGTTCGACCAATACGCTCACCAAACTTTTATTGATCAATCTAGGGAAGCGATCCAAACAGTAGAAAAGATCTGGCAAAATATCATGATTGGCAATCTTGGCATCATGGAACAAGGATGCACACAAATCAACTCCGACTTGGCAGAACTCCAGTACTTTCGACATGCGGTAATGATATGTATGGAGCGGTAATTCGTCCACTGCGCTTATTGAGAGAAGAGCTCTACTACTTCTGAAAATAGAGTGGAGCACAATGTGGTAGGTCTCCAGATTAGGGTGACAGTTTGCATTTGCTTGGCAAGCAGTGAGAATATCTTGGTATACCGTCAATAGGCACGTCAATCTTGATTCTGTTTCCGTGAGAGTTGGCTCGCTATCTAACGCCCTCATGGAAATTGACTTCAAGACAATATTGTAGTCATTTATTGAAGGAAGAATGATTTCGTTGCGTTTCAACGATTGGTAGATGGGGTAGATTATATTCAAATCTTCTGGAGATTGGTGGTTCTCAAATATATGAACAATTTGATCTAGCTGTGACTTGAGAAAGCTTTCTTCGAAGGGTACATCTTTTTCGATAACTTTTTCAGTAAACATTGGTCCATCAGTCGCGTGTTGAACGGGCTCCTCGTGGGGAATCTTTGTAAAATTTTCAAAGTTCTGGTGAGGCTGGTTTGTGGTAGGCCGATCTCTCTTGTTGAAGGCAGAGGTAGAGAATTTTCTAGCCTGGTAGAGCGTCTTGAACGAGCATTTCAGCTTGACTAATGAGGTGGTAGAAAGAAAGTTTCTGGTGACGGTCTTCAACCATTGGACATCATTGTGGATGTCTTGGTTTGCTTTAGAAATGAAGAATTCAGGAAGAAAATCAAGTGTGGGCACTTCCCGGACAATGAAAATGATATTGTTTGAGTCATAACTAGTGGCATCGTGATCTTTTTTGCGTAGCTCATGGTTGAAGAGTGTGAAGTAGATGCCATAATGTCCATTTTTGAAAGTAAGGAAGCCCTTGTTTGTTGAATGAGGCTCCTCCAGGAACCATTTCCTCGTCTTTCCAGTTGAGTTCAGGATCAATGCATTGTTATTCAAATAAGGTAGCGAACTTTGGAAGAACTTGAGTCGTTCACGGCGAGAGCACTTCACAAAACCAAAGTTAGCCATGCGAAAGTTAGATTATTTCTTAACTTGTTCCGAAAGCCTGTGATATATGAATGGAAATGGTAAAGCCTAATGTAGGGCGAACGCTAAACCGAACAATAAAAAAAGATAAAGGATCAAGAATAAAAAAAAAGGAAAAGAAAAAATGCAAAAGAAGGTGATTCGGTCTATGAAAAATAACAAAACAACTTTGTTCGTTAACGCAGGTTTGCTCGAGTTTTTCAACCTGTGAAGGCAAATGAAGTTCCTGTAGCAAGTAAACGATGCTGGTGCGCGCATGTTGTCTATATGGCGGAAACGAGTGGCTGTCTCACGCAGTCACCGCGCCGCTGTTCCTTCGTTGCGGGTGATCTCGGGTTCTCGCCATACGGTTATGAAACATAGTTGATCACGAAGCTTCATTTTCGTACCTACTGCCCAAACCAATGATGAAATATATTGGTCGTAAGTTTCCAGAGTAATCTATATTTTAGGACGGAAAATTCTTCTTGGTTTGTATCTGCTGAACTTTAGAACTATATTCACCTCGAGTTTGGGTCTTCTCATGAAACAATATGCAGAACACTGGTTGGGTACTGAGTCATTTCCATAATTTGCGATCTGAAAAGACAGAGAATACTTCACCAAAAAAAAAAAAAATTGGCAGAAAGATTAACGGCTGCTTCAAAAATTCTAATATTTTCCCGCTTCTTACTGGAAGGTTTCATGTTTGGAATGTTTTCTAAATCATTCCTTCTTTTTTAAATGTCTCTTGGAACTTCTATGTATAACCTATACTGTAACACCTCTAATCTCCTTTATGCACTTTCGTCAATGTTCGATCATTGAAAGCTCCAAGATCCTTTTGAGAATTTCCTCCTCGGAGTCTTCTTCTGTGGGATTAGCCAGCTGATTCTCTTGGTGATGAAAGCGGCTCAGGCCCTCGCATTCCGATTCCCCATAACCGTGAAGTGCTTGGTGTGTCTCCAACTCCGACAACGCTAAGGCCTCCTGTAACTGATCGTCCTCTTCGTTTATCGACGAGCCAACTCCTGAACATTGTTTCAGAAGGGCTAAAGCTTTCGCAAGGTCGTCATCACCGTCATCAATAAATCCGATATCCTTACCGTCACCACTGCAGCTTGCGCTTAATGCTAAAGCCACACGTAGCTCATCCTGCTCATTATCAAATTTCACTCCATTATATTTATCCAAAAGCAAACCCTGTTGTATTTTTTGATGTTCTTGTTCATTGTAGTCCGCCATCTGCGATTTAATGTGCTGGTTTAATGCTCTTCTGTTTTTTAAATCAACTGCCTGTGGTGCGTTGGGTTTTTTCTTAACAATGACTTCTTCTCCGTACCTGAAATATTGTATCGCATCGTCGCTCACAATGACACCGCAGGATCCCGTTGGCCCGAACTGAATCTTCAGAATAGGCATCACCCCGTTTCTGGTGAATTTTCGGGAAATCTTAGTTCCCACCCTTAAGTACTTTCCCGAGTGAGCATCATAGAAATGAACCCAGTCCGATAAAGCACCTATAGCTATTATGGTGCTATTCAATGCAACTTTCGTGTATGGTTCAATGCCTTGTGGGGTTCTATCGTCTTGGAAAGGCATGATGCGAGTTTTAAAAGGAACAGTCCCTTCGAGATCACGAATATTGCAGACACCAACACTACCATCTGAAAATGTAAAAGCATAAAGAAGACCATCTCCACCTGCAATCTCTTGATTTCGTGAGAAATCAGATTCCTGGATTGTGCCATCTATTATAGACACCTCAGTTGGAACACATCCTTCCAGAACCTTGACGCTCGCCCCTTCATAGTGCAATACCTTAAATGAATTTTCGTTTCCAAGAACAATATTGGAATCATGGAAATCCACATCAAACGCAATTGGCCTCGAGGATAATTGCAAGCCATGCTCGAGTGAGGTAATAACTCTCACTTGAGAAAAATCAACTATATGTAAGTACTTTTCGGAGATAACAACTACCACGCTCTTGAAATCAGTTCTTAGATCCAACACGGAATCTTTTAATTCAAGAGAGGAGACTAGATTACCACCAATATTCCACAAGCTCAAACCGCCATCTTGGGAGATGGAAACAATGTCACATTTTTCCTTATGCTTATCCGTGGTTTTGCTAATTTTCACTGCCGCGATAGGAAAACTGGATTGAGTCAATTTCTTTATCGAAGATTGGTTCGATCCAGATGCGGTCGACGTGGTCAAGTTCTTCAAAAAAAGTCCTCCGCTTGAATTCGCCACACAAGAATAATTCCAAGTAACATCGAAAGCGACGATGTCGCCAAATAAGTTGCTTTCGGGGATAAATACCTGATTTTTTCCCAGAGTCAATGTACACAGAGAAACTGTTCCTGAGAGTTGTGAAAATGTCAAAAGCCTATCATTGACAAAGTCCGTCTCAACCCGATTTATGTGACCATACAGGTTGTTCACGAGCTGATACAGGCGGGAATATGATTTGGCCTTTGCCCATCTCCGAAGACTTGCCATCCTGCCGAAATACTCCAGAATCCAAATGTTGGATCTAGTGGCAGAGGCAAATATCTTGCCAGTCCCAAGACGATTGTCAAATGCTTTGATCCAGGTCCCTCTATCCAGAACCGCTTCATTCCATTTTCGACAGACCAATCTCAAATCTTTAAGATCCACAGGGGACACATTTGCAAAAATGAGGATGAATATTTCTATAGGTAAATCATTGATGCCTGTGCGTGCCCGTTCTTGGTGATCTCTTTTGACTTCTGTGGTGTTTCCTAGCGAATCCTGTTTCATTTAAGACTTGAGAAATAGTGAAACAATGCGTCTAAGCAAAAGAGATATGGCCGAACTGTGATATAACTTTCACCAGTCACAATGTTCAAACTTCACCCAGAAATACGAAAGCTTATCCTGATCTTAATGGTGAAGCAACAGAAGGCAAACCCAGTTTGATGCTTGGTTGCATATAATTATAGTCACGTGCCCAACCCGATTGCCTTTGCCTTTTGTCTGGAATTGAGTCAACGTGCGGCAGGGTATAATAGATCTTGCACGTAAACTGGGTCCCTGGCAAGTACATAGCGGGGGGTATAAAAGGAGTAAATAGTTAAATTCAACTAGTATTAAGCGAGGAAGTCTGTATTATTCATTCAGTATTTTTGTTGGAGAGGGAAAAAAAAAAATCAAAAGAAAAGCTTTTAAAACTTTCGTGCACAACCCTCCGTCCTTCGAGCAGGCATATTTTTCTATTTTCCGAAAAGTACGCTCAGTCTTTTGGTTGTTCATGCACATTACACCGCTGGTGCCGGTTTCGCATCAAGAAATTTTCAGTGACTCGTTCACTAACTATACTTGTAAACATAAGAGCTACTTCCAAAATGGCTGATTCAACCCCGGAAGCAGTGCAGGATGTCAAGCTTAGAATTAAGCTTCCCGCAAGTATTGGTGCTCAAATCGATTTTGTTGAGACCACGCACACTTTGCAAGAAACCATTTCCGATGTTAAAGAAGCATTGGCCGCTGCACCTCAATTAAACAGTGTCACTAACTATTCTCTTGTCTTCGAAGGAAAGAGAATCACTGAGTTGTATGATGACTTTGATCCTTTATCTGATGTTTTGGGAGAAAAAACCGGTGAGGTTAACCTTAGCTTGGTCGAAAAGTCTTACAACTTGAAAGATGTCTATGAGCACCTCATTAAGTTCAGAGAGAACATCGGAATGAACTTTTCCGACCATTCTGCTCGCTCATTCGGTGTTGCATCCGGTTTTTCCAAGTTTAACTCCATTGGTTTGAAGGACATCAAGGTTAAGTCTGAAAATGATGAGGATTCTGATTCTCCATCTGCAGAGAAATCTGACGAAAAGACCCCTGAACCTGCTATTTCAGTCGACGAGGAAGACTTAAGTGCAATCAAGGAGATTGTCAATGATGTGATTGAAGAGGGTGAAAAGAAACTCTCCGACCACTTCTCTGCGGATTCTGTATTGAGTAAGTGGAACCTTCCAATCAAGTCTCTCACTTTGAGTCAATGGAACCCTGTTCCGCAACAACAAAAATTGAAGGGGGACTTGTTATACTTGACGTTAACAACTTTGGAGAGTGAAACTTTCTCCATCACCTGCCATGCCTCTGGTTTCTTCGTGAGTAAGTTATCTAACGCCAACTTTGATCCTTCCTTGAAGGTGAACGAGAAGGGCTCTTTCTACAAAGAGTATGTTTTGTTCAACTTGATCAACAAGTTGTCAAGCAAATTTGCACCTACCCTTGCCCAGAACAAAGAGGCTTTGGGTTTGGCTTCTCAGTTTTCAGAGAGCTACTTGATCCCATCCCAGATCTCTACCAAATTTTCTTGGGCTGTCGACGAGAAGCAGATCAAGCTGCA
This sequence comes from Metschnikowia lachancei, assembly GCA_030572615.1. Classification (NCBI taxonomy): domain Eukaryota; kingdom Fungi; phylum Ascomycota; class Pichiomycetes; order Serinales; family Metschnikowiaceae; genus Metschnikowia; species Metschnikowia lachancei. Next base: position 7,662 of record JAJMAK010000214.1, on the reverse strand, counting down.
GTCTGTTCCAGACTACTCAAGATCCCAAGTTCCTGTCTTTTCGAATGGTGTTGATGGGGCTGAATTGGTGAAAGACTGGAATGACGAGTTTCAAGGAATCAAAGAATTTCCTCGTGACACTTTCAACGAACGTCTCCTCAGAGATAAGTTGCTTAACAAGTATATTCAAGATTTTAACCAAACTGCTGTTGCCACTGCTGTGGAAATCGTGAATGGAAACTTGTCTCCACTTAACCCTAACGAAAGTCGTGACAAACACATCTATTTGAGAAACAACATCTTTTACAGTTTTGGTGTGGATGCAACAGGTGCTCATGAAATCAGTGGTGGAGATGAAGCTGCTCGCTACTGCTTTGGAAAGGACATTTCCTCTGTGAAACTTTTGAACAGAATTGATTCAACGGGCGTATGCAATTTGCTTTCGTGTGTCGTTGACTACCTTGGGGAACGTGTGGTATGTCAGGCCCCAGTCCCTGGTGTTTTCAACGATCAGGTTGATGAGGAGGGTAAATCTCTCGACAAGGTCGCGTATGGCTACTCCATCGACGAGAATAAGATCAATATTAACCCTAAATTTGAAGATGTCTTGAAGCCCGTTGCTGAAGCCTTCCATTTGAAGAAGCATACTGTCGAATTGGCTGCTGGTGCTTCTACGGGACAACAAGAGTTAATTGTTTCAAAGGACACAAAGGGACTTGTTGGCACTGACGGCAGAAAATACTTGATTGACTTGTACAGAACCACTCCTATTGATATTAACTTTGTTGAGTCGCACTACGATGAGTCATCTGAAAACTCGTACCCTCACAAAGAAGCTTCTTTAAGACACGAAGCCGTTGAGGAGTGGTACAAGAGAAAGGCTGCGGCTATCTTTAAAATCGAAACCGAGCGTTTGGAGAAAGAAGGCAAGCTTGATGGTGAATCGAAGCCTCAAATCGCCATTGCTTATGACCAAATCACCTTTAACCCAGACGCTTTTACCGGAGTCAACGAATCAGATGAAGACAAGCAAACTATTAGAGAACTATCTGAATTTGTCCAGAAGCACTTGATTCCAGAATTCCTCAAGGATGTTTCTGAGAATGCTGTCCCTTATGACGGTGCTCAATTGTCTGATTACATGCACAGAAGCGGTATCAACATGAGATATTTGGGAGAAGTTGCCAAGCAAGCTTTGCAAACGGCTGACGACTTCCAAAGCTCTCTTGAGGAAACAATCAAAACTAATGAGGCTGAATTGGAAAGATTACAGGAAGAGGCCAAGTCAAAGGCCGAAGCTGAAAAGGATGAGGAGCAAACAAAGACTGACTCTAAGAGCTCTGAAACTTCTGAGGAAGTCAAGGAAAGAGAGGCCACAGCTGCCAAGATGATTCCTGTTGCAGCCAATATGAGGGCATTGCATGATGTTTGTGTACAAGAGATGATTGCAAGAGGTGCCAAGCACTTCTTGCGTAAAGTTGGAAGCTCTGTGCCATCCCTTTTGATGCCTCACTTTGTCTCACATTTCCATAGCTGTTTGTTAGGCGGGGAGATCACGTCTTCGCCTGCGGCAAATGTTGATGAGCTGTACAAAAACCTCTTTACCGAAGAACAATTGGCTTTTGTTAAGCTTGACTCCGCCTCCGTGACTACTTCCATTGCTAATGAAGTTTACATTCGTTTCAGACATTCACTTGAGGACAACTGGTTCAAGAATGTCAAACCATTGCAACTTCTCAGAGAGATTGCTTTGAAATTTGGTATTCAGTGGAAGGCACAGGATTACGCATTCACAAAAGAGCAATTAAATGCACAGACCCCAGTTGAGCCAACTAAGGAGCAAGCGGTTACCACAAAAGGTAAGAAGTCCAAGCAAAGGGCTTTGACTCAGGTTACTGCTCCGACCCCTCGTACTACTTCTTTTGTTCCTGAGGACATTGTTTCGTTTGTTCCAATCGTGAAAGACTCTTCTTATAGATGTTCATTCGTTGACGAAGTGTTCGAAACGGCAAGAATGCAAATCCAAGAAGGCGAGAAGCAAATTGGTTTAGATCTCTTGGCCGAATTGGTTACTTTTTACCAACAGATTTATGGAAATGTTCATCAAGAGACCACCAGTTTCTACTCCACTTTGGCTCAAATTTACTCGGAGTCTGGCTTGCATTCCGAGGCTTCAATAATCGCAAGAAAAGCAGCCATTTTGCATGAGAGAATGACGGGTTTGGACAGTTACGAAACCATTAACTCTTATGTCAAGGCTTCTTATTTCGACTCGATGAACAAAGATCATGTCAGTGCTCTCAAATTGAATGTGAAGGCGTTTAATGATTGGAGCGTTATCTACGGATCTGAGCATCCAAATACTGTTAATACCTTTTCGAGCTTCGCTACCATTTTGCAACAAATGAAGCTCACGGCCGAGGCTAAGAAATTCTTTAACTTAGCCTTAGACCTCTCCATAAAATTAAATGGTGAACTTTCTGACATTACAGCCATTTTCAGACACCGTTTGGCCGTCATGCTCGTGCAGAACAATGAGTACAAATTGGCATTGGAGCATTTTGAAAAGGCAGCTTATGCTTTCAACAGAATTGTGGGTCCTAATGACGTTCTTTCTAAGGAATGTACCAACTTTGCAACTAATCTCGCTAAATATTTGGCCTTCTCTGAGCAACAATTGGCAGAGAAGAAAAAAATTTTGGCGCAGCAGCTGAACAAGAAGTCTAAGGTCTCTACCAAGACAGTGAAGGCCCAGCCAGTCAAATCCAAGAAAGAGAAAAAGAGTGAGCTGACCTCGCCCAATCCTGAGATTGCCAACAAATCTGTCGATGAGATTTTACAATTCATCGAGGGAAACCTGAACGGCAAAAAGTCCAAGAAGAAGAATTAGACGCTTTCTAGTTTGCGGAGGTATATCTTGTATTTATCCCTTTGTATACCCTCTACAATCGCCTATAGTGAAAGCTTAGATATTTACATAGAACTTGTCGATAAAAATTTATTACGTCCTTTACAATAAAGCATATAAGCAAATTATACTACTGGCGTTTCTCCTCATTAAAGTAATACTCGACGAATACCTTTCCCACATTTTTGTCTTTTTCTTTAATCCCTGCCACCAATTCATGCTCCAAGTCGTTGATCGAGCTCAAAGTGATATCCTTATCAGTGGATAACTTAAGAATCAAGTTTGATCTTGCACCAGCAGTCAAAACTGAAAAGTCCGTCATTTTAAACCCTGTTTCCATTGATTTCGAAACATTTTGTACCTCGTTGTCTACAATCAGCTTGATTTGAGTATAGTCTTCAGATTTGGGCTCGGCGCTTCTATCCACAAGCTCGTACCACGCATCCCTGAAACTACCCCAACCGGCTTTGATGATCAACACTGATACGAGAAGACCTCCAACTGCATCCAACCAGGACCATCCCAAGAGCACACCGCTTGTCACCGTGATGAATGCCACACCAGCGGTCAAAGAATCAACTCTATGGTGCCAAGCATTAGCAATAAGGACTTTAGAATTGGTTTGGTTGGCAATACTCATAGTCTTTCTGTAGAGGATCTCCTTTATTCCGATGGACCCAAGTGCAAGCCAGGCGGCATTTATGTTTGGGACAGCTCTCTCTACCAGGCCAACTGATCCATGCGAATGTGCATGAGCCGAAGGTACCTCGGGACCTAACGAATGAGAATGAGAGTGAACCTGTAACACCAGCAAGTGTTCATATATTTGAGATGGCAAAAAAATCTCCGCAATTTGCAACAAAGATGACCAGCCAACTGTCACACCAGCGAACAAGAGAACTCCAGCCACAGCGAATGTGCCCACGGATTCGATCTTACCGTACCCTAATGGAAACTTTGTGTATGAACCCTCTTTCAGGGCCACATTCACTGTTGCTAGTGTTAAAAAGTCGGCGATCATATCCGAGACTGAGTGGATTGCGTCAGCAATCAAAGCTTGGGAATGGAAATACACCCCACCAACAGCTTTCGCTCCAGCCATGAGAATGTTAACAGCAAGTCCTATCCAAGTAATTCTAACAGCCGGATTAGTGAGAAATCCCTTGCCCAAAAGCTCATTGGGTTGGTGCGAGTGTGAATGCGAGTGGAAGAGAGAAGTTCCTCCATGACTGTGGTCATGGTCGTGGTCGTGGTTAGATGTCTCAGTCTCGTGTGAGTGAGAGTGTGCTTCAACAGTTGGTGAATCGGCAGAACTTTGGGCTCTCGGGGAGATCCCAGAACCATTTTTTGAGTTGTTCGGAACAGATGCCATAGTTGGAGAATTTCTGGTTGAGAATTTTCGATGGTTAGGAAGCAATGTTGTTCTCAGGGTTGTAGATAATTGATGGGGAAAGCCAGTTGCGGTAAGATTTAAGTTTATGACAGGGCGGGGTTTGCAGGTTTCAGCGAGCAGCCAATTGAGAAAAAACGTTGTTAGGCACCGGGCTGAAGTTAGCCCATTTTGCGAGTGAAATGTAATGAGCGATCGTCCCGTTGGAATTCTAGGAATAGTAAGTATCATTTTGGCGAGGGGGAGGTTTGTTTGAAGTGTTCTCAAAAAAAATTCCTGGTCTTTTCAAATATTTGTAATACGTCAAAACTGAACGAGCGAGATTAGGGTCTGTAATGGTCACTTGAATGTCGCACGATCTATAGCAATAATGGAATATGTCAACTCCTTTTCATAAGTTCTTCTGAATGAATATCAAACGGCCTTATTATTTGATTATGATTCGAAAAAATCTGGGTAGTTGTCCCTTCTAGCAGTGTCTGACGGAAAGAACCCTGGATCTATAACCTCAAGTCCAGCTCAGATCTGGCCCTCACTGGCTGAATCTGATCTGAGGCGACTGCCGCGAGCGCAGGTACAGGCTGTCTTTTGGCACCGATGGCGAATTAAAAGCGTGTTAGTAGTTGAAACAAAACAAGTCGTTGTTTTTTAGGTCGCTGTGTGTTTGTTTCATCTTTATTCTAATTCGGATATGATGTGACATGATTTTGGATTTTTAATTCGTTGTTTTGTTATTTTGCCAGCAGAGACTAACATATTCTACATATTTATTTACCAAAACATTACGCGCATTTCCAACAGCCAATTATTCAAACTGTTAAAAATGTTAAAACCATTCAAACTACAAATTTTTAATATACATTAAGATCCAAAAGCCCAACCAACTATATCATTCATTAGCTAAAAACACGGATATATAATGAATTAGTTCCTGTGATTCTTTACTTTGTACCTGTAATGACTATTGCTACCAAATTTACTCTTTACCAAATAGCTTTGCAACCACATTTACCTTAGAATCCTCAACTTCTGTGATTTCCTGCTCTTTAATATCGGCCTTAGCTTCAGCTGTATTGATAATATAATTCGGTTTTTGTGGACTGGACTCACGTTTATATGTCTCACAAGATGGCTCTTCCCACTGCTGGCCCCAAGTATCATCACCCATAACCATGCGTATCTTCGATAGCGCAATCTGCTTGTCCTGCGCCTGCCTCAAACGAGCTCGAAGTTCATCTGAAGGCCTTATTACATGCATGAAGTTACAATGGTCTCCCCTCGTACACGAATTTGTGTCGTGAGCTCTGCAGTTTGCTTCCTGAAAGCTTGTTACTGGGGAGAGCTCACAGTAGACTGGACGTCCCCCATACCATTCTTGATTTAGAAGCATGACGGAATTTGCGGCTGCCTGAGTTGTTGTGAAGCGTACATAAACATTTCCGCTTAGATGAAAGTTCTCATTCTCACACACAACTATACGCTCAACTTCTCCCAGTTCAGCCAATTTCTTGAATACATCGCTGTAAAAATGATCAAATGCTTCTGCAGCCTGCTTCTCGCTCATGGCCTCATTTTCATTGGTTGAAACCTTAGGGTTTTGATAAAGATTGGCTAGAAGAACCGTTTTTGACTCCGATGGCTTGACGTGTTTCCTCGAGCATTTCTCTCCATGCCGACAGGCACCTATTTTTTGGTAGAATGTGCAAATTGACCTATCCATGATTTTTGTGCTTATCGATGAATATTGGTAGGCCTGTCTATGTTTGATGAGGTGTACAAATACATATCAGTCAAGACATAAATTATAGAGATGATGTACTTATGAGGTACTGTTGGCGGTTTATGCAGGTGCGTGTGAATACCCAGTAGATGGTCACTCAAATATGAAACTATAGGGGAGGTTTGTTCTTGTTATTATTTTAATATTTTATTCATTAAATGTATAATATCCTCAAAATCAGATATGCCACCTAGAAACTAACGTGATTTGACTTGCTCGGGCGAGATCAGGTGATTTAGCAGGTGTATGAATGTATATTGGTATGCACTGCCTTGTTGTCCATGAAAGTCGATGACATAAAGTTCATTCTCCCGAAATATGTAGAGTTACCACGAGGACACCTAGGAAATCGCATGCAACACTTAAACACTATGTAGTTCTTGAAACGAAATTTTGATATGACAGCCCTTTAGAAACAAAACACTTGGTCTTGTGGCAGAGACTTCATGGTTGTCTTTTCCCAACCCAAGTCACTAGAAACCTCGATTAAATTCTTCTTCATCTCAGGTGGTCCACAAATAAAAAGCCTGTTGTCGTGGGAGGGTTTAGGCATATACTTCTCGATCATTTCCTTAGTAATATATCCGGTTTCTCCTGTCCAAGAGGCCGAAGGATTGGTTACCGTATAGTGAACTGTAAAGTCAGGGTATTTCTTTGCAATTTCGTCAAGTTCAGACTTTAATAAGATGTCATTCTCCGTTTCATTTCCAAAAAGCAAAGTAAGTTTGGTACGGTCTTCTGGAGTAGTGATAACCTTTGTGATCACCTGCAAAATAGGGGTGATACCCGAACCACCAGCAACAAGACCAATATGCTCGGCCATGTTTGTCGAATATTGCAATCTACCAACGGGACCTCTGAACTTCACAGTCTGTCCTTCTTTTAACATTGCAAATCTTCTAGACACCTTACCGTTGGTGTATGACTTGACCAAAATATCAAAAAATCCGGTATCGAATCTGTTCGAGATTGGGGAGTAGTATCTCACCTCATCCTTGCCATCAATATTAAAACAACATGCAACATGGTGACCAGCAGGGATGTCCAAAACCTCATCTTCGTGAAACAATTTGAATCTGTAGATGGCAGAGTTTTTCGAGATGACAGTCTTATCGATGAGCTCTAAGTCATTCCATTTCACAGCGTCCATCGACTTTCTACGTTTCCAAGCCTCCAAGAAATTTATACCGCAGAGTATCGCGGTGAAAGTCATCGTATAAGGAAGGTAGTGGTAATCGATAATACACGTCCCGAAGATGATAAGAGCCACCGGGATGTAGATTCCGTGGAGTGGCTGCTTGAGCAAATCTCTATTATCTCTAACTTCGGACATTCTTATTTTAACGAAGATCCGACGGGTATGAAGTAGTGATCGAAAATTTATCGCCTCGTCCTCAAGTGTGGTTTTATGGAGTATTTAAGTATGTTGGCTCCACGTGAAAAAATAAAGAGTTACGCGAAACATCAGTGCCTTTCGCTTTCGCGACTTGGCTATTGTTTTGACGGTCGAGACCACCACCTACATCCAAATACGGCTGTCGCAATTTGTTCTGCACTTATGGATTTTTACTCAACTAATAGATTTCAGCTTGCGTTTATCAGGAC
>JAJMAK010000213.1:0-27343 GCA_030572615.1 Metschnikowia lachancei | reverse complement strand
GAGAAATGCTTCTGCTCCGTTTCCTGAGATCTTTGAAAACTTCTTCCCGTGCTTTATTCAGACACAAGGGCTCGTTTAGGAACGATGACACTACAGTCGAGACCGACGAGGTGGTTTCGGATAATAACCCATGGTCCCCTACGCTTTACCAGGATAAAGTGTACATCAGACAAGGTTTCCGGAACGTGGGGCTTCCATCTAAATATAGACTCTCGTATGAACCACTATATGAGGCTCCCGGATCGAAATACGTGGCCGTGCTCAAAAGATTGACCCTCTCATTTGCAGTGCTTGGAGTCTATGGATCAAAACTTCTCTATGACCTGGCCCAATTTGACGATATCTATGCACTAGGCGTGATTCTAGGGACATGGGCCCCTGTGGCGGCCGTGCAGTTTAAAACAAGCGACTACGTGACGCGAATCTTTAGGTTATACGATAAAGAGAAGCCACAAACTCTCGAGAATCTCGTGGACGACGAGAAGTTGATTGTAGAGAAGTTGAACCCCACTGGTGGCAAGACATACAACTCGTTGGTTACTGTTCTGGGAAATGACACGTTGAAACTCTGCTCCAAAAGCAATGACGCAATTGCACCATACAGAACGTGGCAGGAGACCGTGGACGGTCGCAAAAAATACTACTATGTCATGGATAATGTTGGCGGCATGAAGATGGATAGACTATGGGGTATTGTCGAGCACAATTCCGGCGTGGATAATGGTCGTTACATGGAAGAGAAGAATCTAAAGTAAGGAATAAACTTGTGAAGATAATATCTTTTCGATTGATATATTCAAGGTAGAAAAAATATTTGAAATGGGATTTAAGACAAATTAATGGCTGACAGGGGGTTTACTGAAGTGGTCTTGTTCATGTATTTTACTGTATATACTATTACTGAATCGATGAAAGATTGACTATAATATATTGATTCAGTGTAGAGAAATGTTTCATCAATGGTTAAATTGTTATGCATATGTTCCGCAACAAACGGTATGTAAAGAGCCACACGTATGTCTTACTGTTGAAGTTTCTCCATATCAAATATTCCCCATAATATAAAGCCAACCATCTCCTAGAATTATTTTAAGTTGCATTGGCCAATTCATAAATCTGTATGGTCAGACATATATTCAGGTAAGGCATTCAACTCAGCTAATATTTACATAAAAAAACCTTTCTCACATTCAATGGTCCTCCCCAGAACTCTACTGGGAATTTTGGTAGATTCTACCAACTAAAGGTTCCTTCAGTTCCAGTTCTTGTAATCAAGATCATCTCTTGATCATCAGTATCAGTTGGTGAGTGGTCTCGTGATTGATTATATTCCAGCCACACTATAATAAAAGTCAAGTTTTACATAGTGGAAAGAGTAAAAAGAATACTAGTGACATACTTATACAGAACCGCGAGTCCGAGTAGCCCTCTACCTTCCCCAAGTCGTCCTTGGTCTCGAACAGTAATTGACTTTCTTATTGGTGTGCGTATATACAGACGCATGTAATAAAGTCTATTCTCTGTTGTGCTCAAATCCAAGGCAAGTTACACATGAAGTTTTTATCTTCTATTCTGGTGTAAAAAACAAACATCAGCCGTGTTAAGAATTGCAATTATAGTATTATATCAAATTATTTGATAACGCAGAAGTCTGGAGGGGATGTGTACTAAAAGACAACGGTTTATAATGCTGAAATATGCTCTGCATGTAGTGCGTTAGAGTAACATGTGTATATTATGCTAGACCGTGAATACTGATGTATTTTACTGAGATCCTACACCTTATGGAATAGTGGTGGCTCTAGTTGTAGAAGCCCTGTTATATCTCTGTATACATCGGTCTTGGTATCTGTAGGAAATGACTCAAATATATCCAAGATATAGGAGCAATTTTGCTAGTTAAAGTTCGGTTTGCACTCTGTGAGAACCATTGCGTTCATTTATGGTTGGGTCACTATTTCTTTGCATGCCATAGAAGGTTACTGAAAGTAAACAGGTTTCATGCTGTTACCTGGGTGTTACAGCTTCCTAAAAGGTTCAGGGAATGAATCCACCCTGCAGGGGTTCTCTTTAGGAAATTTAATCCTTTTCAGCTGTATTTTATGACGTGAACATATGCTGGAAATGCTATTTGGATGCTGTATCTTAGGTAAATGCATCGTCACGGGAGACACATGCGTAATAATTGTCCCAAATTACACCTGTTTAATAAAGTTTGGCAGGGTTATGTATCAGTCGCAGAATAAACCAGAAATTACCCCCATTTTTCTCTTGTTCCAGCTTAATGTCTGTTTGTAGTATAAAAAGGTATAAATGCCAACCGAAGTAGCCACCTCAAGGTAAAAAAAAGACCACATTTTACTCTGGTCCACCGATAGTATCAAAAATAAGGCTTTGCCCCATTTCATAGCCAGAAGCTTCTCCAGAAATCGACTACCAACCAACTTAAAACGTCTGAAAACAATGGAAAACCCATTCCAAGAAAGTGAAGCCCAGAACAATGGGCCTTTGCCTGAATGTGGCAGTGAATGCTCGAGCGAACCAGAACAAAAAAAGAAAATACACTACGGTCTGTGGTTTATAATGTTTTTTAAATTCTTAGCCTGTTTTCTCATTTTTGGTTTCGCATTATTCCTTTTGATAGTAATAGGTTTTCTGGTTGTGGAGTTGTGTAAGGCACATTTGCGCTCTTGGAAGAATTAAGAGCCAAGACCAGGAAACATCAAATACAGAAATTTTTGCCATATAAGAAGAAAAGAAACCACCAATCTAGAAGATTTAAATAAAAAAATATAATCGGGAAGCAGGAACGAGTTTTTGTAATTACTTTCGAGTTATTTGAAGGTTCAAATACCCTGAATTCACTTTATGTGCTGTTGAAAAGCCAAGAAAGTAGCTTAATATATCAATAAAGTTTTTTTAAGAGATAATCTTGAATAAAAAGGCGACGTTGCCATTCTTGCTCACTGTAACCCTTGTGGTAACTGGAACAAATCCTTTCTTCACAAGATGTGACCCGCCAAAACAGAGAGTGTGTGTTTCGTTTCACCAAGCTTTGTTTCAAATACAAACCGCACATCATCAGAAACTGCATCCAAATCTTCAAAAATGTTTTGCCAGACCTGCAAAGTTTTATTTAGACGGGAGACGGACTTCTCGTACCCTTGAATATCGGGATCAGGAACCCCACGTGAATCATAAAATCCAAAAAGCCCCATACTGAGGTTAATTATGTTTCGCACCAAAAGATGTCCTATGTCTGGCAGACTATAAAGCTTCAGGGTTTTGACAGAATCCTCCATGGCCTGGAACATGTTATTGGCAAAAAGGAAATTATCGGGAAGTTTTTGGGTAAGAAAATCTTTCTTTGACCATTGATTGATATCCGAGAGTTGCAGCTTGAGCAATTCTGACTGCAGTTCAAACTGGTGATTATCTAGCCCGGCTTCACTTACAAAAGACTGTAGGTACACCACAAAACGGTCCACGAATGTCTCATCCAGGTGATACTGTTTAAGAAAAGCCAGGTTTATTGTTTCGGAAGGGTCCATACCCGTGGAAGGGATCCCTAAACTCCTGTCCAAATTTTGTTCCGGGGGAAAGCTACTTGAGTGGCTCAGTAGAATGTTAAAAGGTGAAGTTTGAAAATTTTCCTCTTTAGATTCTGTCAACATTGCGTGTGTAGACACTAAAATAGCTTGGAAAAATATGAAGGATGTTTTCATCCTAAAACAATCCTTTCGGTTGAGGTTTTTGAAAAGATGATGAATGCTTGATCTGATTGCGGCTTTTTGCCAACGTGTCTCTAGTTTAAGTACGGGTGAATTAAAAACCTAAGATAAGTAGTCAAGGGGGAAAGTTTTCTGATTTGAAGTTTGTCTCTTCCAAAATGGGCAGTGCTGGTTGCGGGGTATGTGGTGCTTTGACTAGTAATTCCAGAAGCCAATGTTTCAAGCTAAGAAATCCAAGATGCACGAAATTAATAAGAAAGTGCTCTATATAAGGCAGTGTGGAGCCAGAATTTCAAAATACCACTTCACAAAATTACATATTCGCCTACTATCGTAGTTTCGCATTACAGGTTCTAGCCCGTTAGATCAAAAGATCAATGATGTTGTTTTTATTTTCACGTTCACTTTCACTTTATGACTCTGGTTTGCCACAGGGAAATAAAAAGGGTGCCTCTGTTACCCGAAAAAGTCAATTGAGTATGTTTGAAATTTCAGGCCGGAATAAAAGAAAATGTCCCTCCAACTATTATCAAGACTGAATCTAGCCTGGGTACCCTCTATGTGTGATCGAAATGACAATATTATTGTTTTTGCTACGGAGTGTTGGATGTTAGAGTAGCACTATCGTAGTTTATGGGGAATAACCTCGAGAAAAAGTTTCCTTGACAAATTTCAAGTTTTCCCTTCTCACAGACAAACCGGCTAAAACTATCATTTAAAGAGAAGACATCATTAAGCTTCTCCTGATTTGTTATGACTTTTTTCCCCAATACAGAGAGGGTATTCTATTCCATACCCGTTATCATGCATTGAAACGACGGTAATTACCCTGTCTGTTGATAAAAAGCATAGAGAAAAAAAGAAGGAAACGTTCTAAAAAAAACTTTGCCTCATTCTGGAATCTACAGACTTATGTAAAGTTTCATACTACTTCAAGTAGAATTCCTTCTTCGGCTTGACTAAAACAAAGAGACAGATTCCACTTTTTGCACCTGAAATGAACACGACGAACCTTGTGCGAGCCCGCGAAAAAGGTAATCTCCATTGAGACGGCGAAAAACAAGAATGGCTCGATTTTGCCCATATCGCCATTAGGGAGTTCCCCAAGTAGAAAAGCACCATGGCTTAGAAAACATGCTACTGCATTAAAACTCGAATTTAAAGTATATTTATTTCAAGACAAAACGAAAGTCCTCCTCGCTTATTAGGATCAACCTTGTAGAGAAGGCCACACGGAGACAAGCCAGTGTTCATAGGGGACTATAGCCCCAAATACGGCTCGGCTTCTTTATACAAGGTCAAATAACAGTAATGTGTGCTTAATGAAGTTATCCACTTTAAAAACTCGAAAGTTCCAGCCCTAGCATTGTACGGATTTTGCCATTGTTTGAAATGATTTTGACTGCGGTTGCCACACAATGGTCCCAGTCGTGCACACAATCAATGTTATATGCATGTAATCTATTATTACAACATCCTCCTTAAACTCAGGTCCATGACAATGCCCCTATATCTCGTGTCAAAAAGAAAAGAAAGATCACAGGAAAAGAAATTCTACAAATGAACTTCTGCCTCGAATTTAGAAAGCTCAGGCGACCTTTGGCTTGAGAAATAACACCCCTATTCTTCTATCTATTCTTCGATATTCTTATCTGCAAGAAAAGATGTCCACCGGTGGAGTCAAGGCAATCTCGCACCCGCGTCGTTCAACCCAGACCTCCCATCATTTCCGTACAGCCGTGCCATATTCATGTCGACCCAAGAAATTCTTTGGCACATTTCGGTCGAAGCAAAGGCGCAGAACGGCAATCAACAAGAGCAGCAAAAAACAAAACAAAACAAAAAAGGCCCGAAGAAGTAAGGAAAATCATAAAAGCCTCGAAAAATCCACTGCTATATTCTTTATCCTCCAATAGATAAAAAGAGGACCAGATCAAGGGAAAGCCACATCAAGAAAGAGCCATGTTTTCGCTTGACGCGAGGAAAAAGAAACTGGGGTTATTTTCCCCCATCACCAAGGAAGCTCCAAAAGCATCCAGAGGCCACAAAGCAGGATCCTCGTCCCGATCTTCAAGTGTGGAAAGACCGAAAAAGACTTCAAGTGAAAACCTCCTCCCAGCAGAAGACGCTGTGGAGGATCATGAGTTGGAAGTGGCTTTTGAGAAGAAACAATATGCCAAGGAAAAGGCACCCGTGCTTGGGAGCGCAGACACTGTCGCCACAGACGCCGAGGCGGGGCCTGAAACAGAAACTTTGCTCAATACAAAACTCAACGCCATGCTCTACCATACGTCAGAGGATCTGATCGACCTCTACCGGAGCGAAAACAACTCGCTGGACCTTTTAGGTAGACTTTACTATGACGACTACGATCCTGATAACCGCCAGGTGGTGGATCGCGTGACGTCATATACATCGCTCCAGGCATTAGCACGAGGCCCGGTGTCGCCTGGGTTTCATGCCACATCCCTGGACCTGGCTTTGCCGGAGCAGATATCTTTGGCAGCTAAACCAAAAAAAACTCTCGCAAGACGTCCGCTGTTTGCGCGGCAGGTATCTTTTGATACACTTAGTGATACGCACCACCAAGCCATCACGCTTAAGGTGAAGCACCCGGAGTTCAAGTTCCGTAGAAACAACAAGACATTTCTCATTGGTTTCAGCAACGACTCCGAGTCCATGAAGGCGGTCGAGTGGGCGTTCTTGGAGATGGTAATCAGCGGCGACACCCTTATTGTGCTCCAGGTTTTGGACGAAAAGTCTCACAACGTTGTCGACGCTTCTCTTGCCGAGGCCGTGTTGGAAAAGTTGAAGAAGTTGAATACCCATAGTAAACGGATTTCGCTTGTGTACGAGGCTGTTATCGGAAACCCACAAAAGCTACTCAGAAACGCCATTTTGGAATATAAGCCGGCGATGATGATTGTGGGCACACACCAGTACGGCCTGGCACCATCTACAGAATCGTTAAGCTCTACTGGTGGCACGCCAGTGACGCCGTTTTTCTCTCACCCACAGCCCGTGCGCTATAACGCCCTCCTGCCCACAACACTGAACCATGTGGCGCCTATCCACAGCAACCAAAGCAACCATCATAATCACCATAGCCACCACTCTCACTCACATCGTTCGTTTTTCTCTAAGTCCTCGACATCAAAACATTTCTTGCAATATGCGCTTGTGCCCGTGATCATTGTCAAGCCATTCTACACGATCCAAGAAACCTTGGACAAGCCTGTGGACTCGGAGAACTACTTCCGTGACTGGCTCGCTAACATCGACCTCTCGCATACGCGCGAGAAGAAGAAGAAGCACATGTTTGGTATGCGGAGTCCGCTGTTGTCGCGGAACCTGTCCCATACGTCGCTTACAGACTTCATGCATCAGGATAAGAGCCAGGAAAAGGTCCACGATAAGATCTCGGAGGCTTTCCAGGATCATCTGAACGAGAGTCGCGGCCGTTCAGGCAGAGATAAGTTCCAGTTTTCCATTGGTGGAAGCCGTGATTCGTCCCGTTCTCGGTCCCGTTCTAGGTCCACGCCTGTACACGGCCGTCAGGGCGAGGCCAGCTTAGATTCTACATTGGAGGCTGGTTCACGCTCACGGTCTCGAAGCAGACTCTCTCGGTTATTTGGCGGATGATGATACCTCATGTCAAATTTGCCCAGCAGTATGATTCGTGTCAGTTCAGTGACTTGTTCGAGAAGCTGAATTAGATTAGACCATTCAATTTCCGAGAACAAAGAGATTGAAAGAGACGAACAATAAAAGGAAAATGAGCACCCATTTCATCAGGCTCCTTATACAGAACCTATCTTCAAAGATATCTTTGTATGTTCATTCTTTCCTCGTTTAGGTTTCCGGTACCAAGAAATCATGATACCGCAATACTACGGATGGGCACTTGTGTGACGGCATGTGGACGCGAGGTGGAAACAAGCGACCGGCAATGATCGCATCTCAGCCGGCCTGTGTGCACTCCTACACAGCTGATAGCAACTTCCCCGCGAAGAAAAGTTATTTGGAAAATGCAGATCTAAGATCTTTCCCACACACATACACACAACTACAGATTTGGAAAATATGCCAAGAACCGTGGGAAACCCTTGGGCCATTTCACTTGATCTTTTGTGGATCGCACTGGGTGTTTACGCAGTGTGGTATATGTTGAAATATGTCCAGCTTCCGCCTCATCTTGTGGGGGCAGGCCACTGGCAATTCCTCACTAACATCTCGTTGATTTTATCACAGATTGTCTTTGCAGTTGGTGGAGTTGCACATTTGCTCAAGTCGGAGTCGTTGTTTATCTTGAAGAATAATCTACACCCAATTGCGTTGGCGATGGAGTGTATTGTCACGGGCATCTACTGGCCTTTGCGGATCATGTTCATACACATTCTTGTTAAGGACCCAAGCGCCAAGTTCATTCCGCTCTATGTGGATTTTTGCTTGCACTTGTTACCTGTGATGGGGCTTGCAATCGACTACTTCCTCTTCATGCCCAAATGGACACTTCTGCCTCGCTACTCCTTTGGAGTGTGCGTTACTGTGTCGGCCTTGTACTGGTGGTGGCTCAAGATTATTATTGACTTTGAAAATGGTGGCGAGTACCCATACATGTTTTTGAATGTGCCAAATGAGCTGACTAGAGTGCTCATTTTTGGGGTGGTGGCCCTCTTAGCCTTTGCCCTGTTTATGGTATTGAGGGCATTGCACGGCGTGGTGGTGCGTCCTGATGTTGAGGCGATAGAACGCCAAACATCGAAAAAAAATCAGTAAGCCAAGTAAAATTAACCACGAGTGTGTGGCCTGATATACATAGATTTCGTATTTCATCAGTAGGGTCCGTATCAGCATTTGAATAACAAACATCAGAAATTGGTCAGGTCGGAATGATAACACTGTTGATGATATTTATCCAGGCAAGACTGATATTTAGTATTTTTTAACCAACATTCTATGCTGATTGGATACTAGCTCATTGTTGAACGTTCACACTAAAACTATGTCGTCCCAAGTGACATCCAGTGGCGAGACAGGGTGCTTCTTAGTTATAAATTGAACAAAGGAAGCATTAGGGAATGTAGGAATAGCACCTACGGTAGTTTACACATGAGCCGTAATTGTATTCAGTATATAAAATAAGAATCTGTCCCGATTGAAGAACTAGAGAATAGTTCACAAGAGGAATTTTAAGTGTTTATAGTGTTAGAATAATAATTCCTGGGGTAAACCTTTTCAAGAAACCGTTATTTATATTTGGAAGTGGCTGGGTAACTACTTTCCAAAGGCTAACCAGTCGTTAATAAAATTCGGCTGGGAAAATTCTCTTAGGTAACAATGAAAGTACCAGTTCTCCTAACTGTGCCCTACAGCTGAGATGGCAACTCACAATGACCAGTATTGGAACGTTATTTATTGGAATGGCAATTCGCCCAAGAGGGGCTAGTAAAAGCCATATCAGGCGACAAAGTAGTTCGAAGTAGAGTCTTGATATGTGAAAGTTCTCCTCCTGAAGCCAAAATTCACCCCGTCACTGGTAATCCTTTGCCAACACCATAATGGTCAAACGGCTAGATTGGAAGTTGAATAAAATGAATAATATCAGCTCCCAAAAGAAACAAAATAATACCCACTTGATTGCCGAGAGTGCTCATGAAGAGATTAAATCTTTGTTTCATAGTGATAGATTAACAAAAAGTTACATGTACGTAAGTGGCTTGTATTGGAGACCGGTCATGTAAGGGTACTCTCGATTGTTGCATTGCCAGGAGCGAAGGCGGAGAGAAGGAGCATTACTTTCACTCTGGGCCAATTTAGATGGTTCTGATGCGCTTCCTCTTTATTCTATTGGAAATTCGAAAGCAAAACGGGTCTTCGCAGTAAAATAAATCTAGAACGAGTGTTGCAAGTTCATTGTGGCACTTCGTTTAAACGGGAGAGAGAATTCGGTCCAAGTGACAGCACGATGCAAATCAAAAATGGCACGCAACGCTCTTTTAAGCTGACAGAGAATTTGATTTGACGAATGAGGAAGGATTGGAAGAATTAATTTCAAACAGGTCAAGAATTATGTTGGACTATATATGCAAAGATGCCTACACATATTGGTTTATCACTCTAGGCCTTAAAGTTTTCATCAAGGAGGCTTTTACATTACTAAAGTGGGCAATAATTTCATAACTTTTTCTCTGCCTACTTATCGGGATGTCAAATAAATTAATTGCCAATTATACTACATATATGGTTGAGCGCCCCTTTTGTCGACCCTCACAATTATCTCAAAAGACCACCATTGAGATATATTCGAACAGGAGGATTACCGTGAAATTCTTGACACCATAATGACGGATAAAAAACCCACTGTTCTCATCATAGAACCCAGACTATTTGTCCAGATGATTCACTTTCACCCAACGGAGAATACAGCGTTGAATACTATGCGGTAGTTAGTGGAGAGAATCAACGATGTGTGAAAATTGGTCGTATTAATTGTGGCTTTTTCTTTGGCCAAGAACGCTTCAAGGTGGCCAACACCCAGGTGGCAGTGTCTCCAACCCTTACTAATGGCAATGTAGAAGATTGCAAAAGGCTCGTTATCATACTATGATGTATTTTTTCCAGTTCCAAAAGAATAAATCTTGGCCCAATAATAATTCCAGCAGAGTTCAACGAAGAATACGAGGTTAGTGAGGAAGCAGGGTCATTATTAAGAAGTAAGAGCCCATATGGAGTAAATCAGTGTTCTCAGATCCAGTAAGGCACGATTCGGGTGAGGGTTTTACCTAACATCCATTTGAGAAAGGGTTGGAAGCCATCACATAACTCATCGGAATCATGAGGGAGAAATCCATTGAATATTGCAGGGTGATGAGACTGGGTGAATTACTATGAATATAGTACAAATCACTTAGTCTGGGAAGTGCAATAAGGTTTTACCTCCTAGCTGGCCTTTCTTCAAATGGGATTGTGTAGTTCATGTAGATGTTGGATGCTTATATTAAGATGGAAATTTATTTAAGAAATACTATCTATATAAATTCAATGTTTGTTCGTCAGACTTTGTATTTTGATAATTCGAATGATTCCGGCATATGCCGATAAGGTTCATTAGAGAATGTAGAAATGACCTTGGCCACTTAAAGAAGTGATGAATATTTCCATCTACAGAAACTTTATTTCCAAGCTGACCCACTAATACAATCATCCATATAGCTATCGTTTTTAAATAGATCGAATGTGCAGGAAGGGCTGAGTTTTTCCTTGTAGTTCGACCCAAATTCTATTTATTTCGTGGTCGAAGAAGATTCCCAAAGTTAGAAGGGCCTGCTTGGGGTACTTCAAAGTATTGTTGACGATTTTTATTTTGACAATCAAAAACAGCTTACATTATCAAAGATTCCCCATTTACGAGACGGATTTGGGAGTTAATTTCCCGAACCTCTCGAACTAGTGAAGCATATTATCTCATGATGGTTGCCAGAGCGGAGTTGTCTCCATATGGCCACGTCCCACACTAGACATGTACACACGTTAAGTTGCTTCCATTCACCCAGAGAGAAATACTCCTTCTCTGAGATAAATTGGATAAGCTGCTTGAATTTTTTTTGTATTTAAAAACACGAAGTGCCTCATTGGAGACCACTTACTATAATATTGTTACTATTATATTATAAATGACTCACTGAAACAACTAGGAAAAGTCTAAGGTGAGAGAAAGAGTTTTTTTTTTTTTTTATATTTTTTTTTATCAAAGATTCACGAAAACACGAGAAAACACAGGAAATGCAGATATCAGGAAATAATATATCGTTGCCAAAAAAGAAACTTTATCTTCTGCTATGTTTCAAGAACACTTCTCTCATCATCGAATACTCCATCTGAAGTTGCACCCGCAGCAATCTGGTTCGGAGGATGTGCGCAACTCTCCGCACAGCAATGCATCACGACAGCAATGTCCTCTATTTTTACCCATAACCTCAACAAAAAGAAAAGAGATTACAGGCAAATCAGAAATATTGAGTCCAGGAAAATTCAAATGATTTGAAGAAAAAACCCTTAAAGAATCAAGGAACACACATCATCGAGTTCTCCATAACCTCGTTATCTCGGAGGCACGGATGTGGCTCATAGCCATTGCCGCAATATTAAGCACCTTTTCTTCCCCCACCAAGATCTGCATCATCCAAAAGGAATACCAATGAAATTTCTTCTGCTAGCGTTTATTTTTGCTGCTGCAGCCAGCTTTCAGCTTCCTTTCTCTCTAGACACGCTGAAGGATGGTCCCCTACGTCCGCACTATTCATCTTTGCACTCCAGCGAACTCCCAATTGACCTCTCACCATACGCAGATAATGTGGTTGTCCGGGTGAAAAAGAATGCCAGTCTTCTTCGTCAAATTAAGGGCAAAGGCTATAAGATCTGGGGACTGGATGCATCGGCTGGCACAATCGATGTACAGCTTCATTCTGAAGAGGCAGAGCCGTTTTTTGCCGCCAATAACGTTGATTCGTCGCAGGTGCTTATCAGAGACTTGCCACAGGCAATTTTTGAGACTTATCCCGAGAATTTGACCGCCGGAACTTATGGCGCGTTCTCGAAGCTGGTGTCAGACGAGCTTTCTGCAGTAATTACTGACGAAATGTCCACTTTTGAGAAACTTAGAGCCCTGTCCGAGGTGTTTTTCAAGCTGTACAGACCACTTAGTTCCATCGAGGCATGGCTCGCGTTGCTTGAAGAAACTTACCCAGATATCATCACCTTGGAGACCATTGGTGAGACCTACGAGGGCCGGCCGTTCCAGGTGGTGCATCTTTCTGTTCCCGACGACGGAGTAGAACATGAGGAAAAACGTACTATTGTAGTTACAGGAGGCGTTCATGCGCGGGAATGGGTATCTGTCTCGTCTGTGTTATACAATATTTATGAGATTCTTCACCATTTTGAGGCTAACCCGGAAGACTGGAAGGTTTTGGCTAAATTGGACTTCCTTTTCATCCCCGTTCTTAACCCCGATGGCTACGAATACTCTTGGACTACCGATCGTTTGTGGCGTAAAAATAGACAACCCGCCGAGGGCAGCGATGAGCACGAGTGTAAGGGGCTCGATATTGACCATTCGTTTGACTTCCATTGGACGCCGTCGAAGGACTCCATTTGCGGAGAGGACTACGCGGGACAGAAGCCTTTTGAGGCCTACGAACTGAAAATTTGGGACACTTATTTGAACAAGACCAATGAGAGCCACAAGATCTGGGGCTACATTGACTTGCACTCGTACTCGCAGGAAATCTTATTTCCATACGCATACTCATGTGAGCAACAACCACGTGACGAGGAGAACCTTATTGAATTGGCTTACGGAATTTCAAAGGCTATTCGCCTAACACTGGGAAAATACTATTCGGTGCTCCCTGCGTGCGTAGACCGCGACTCTGACTTTATCCCCGACATGGGTGCTGGATCTGCACTTGATTACATGTACCACCACAAATCGTATTGGGCCTACCAGATCAAGTTACGTGATAATGGCTCCCATGGGTTTTTGCTTCCTGCCAAGTATATTGTTCCTGTGGGCAAGGAGATTTCTGCGGGTCTCAAAGTATTCTGCAAGTTCATCTTATCCGATGACTAGATAAATTTTTCTGTATGAGAACTATTAAAGGGAGTAATAGAGAAAGATTAGGCCTTTTGGATGCCGTGAAAGCAGGAATCCCGTGAGAACATAGGGAAGTATAGACGCAAATTCTTATCTGTAGATTCCAAAAATATTTGCGCTCGAAAGATTTTTGTTTTTATGAAAGGAAGAAGAGCGTTCTAGATGTCTCATGAGCCAAGGGGTTTCGAGGCATTTTTCGCACGTAGTTCAATTAGATCGTGGGAAAAATGTTGATGGATCCTGAGGCTATAGGCAACAATAAATGTTCACACATGGCAATTGAAAAGGACATCCATTTGATTTACAAAACGAAAAATTGAACATTAAAAAGGAAGGATTTTTTCCCTTCAGTATGGGTGCCGAACATTTTTAACACGCTTCCACAGCAAGAAACCTTTCAATAAAGGCCTTATAATATAAACCCTATTTTATGCGAGGCATCTTCTAAGTTAGATGCCAAAACTCCTCATTTCACTGCATGGTATCTGGACTAGCTCACACACTGAAAGTACCTTTACTCTTAATAAAAACAAGAAACAAAAAAATTCTTCTTCGTGTTCTTACCAAGCGCTGTTTACTTGGGTAGCTATTGGTAAATCGACTAAGGGATGGGCTAAACGAAGTCAGGTGGAGGATCATATATTATAGTCCACAGAGGGGGCACTCGCACGGCCAATGAGAAACCGTCAGTAAAGGCTCCATAAACTGTTGGATCAATTCTTGAAATGCAGAACTTATCCATGTCAAAAAGTTATACAGACATATTCAATTAATGGCATCAAAAGAAGAGAAATTTTAAAAAAAGATTAGAAAAAAAAAAAGAAAAAAATATCAAAGAGAACAGACAACAATTCCGTATCAACATTGTTATGGCAATAGACTATGTACCGTATCCGCATCACGTCCACAGTTACGTCAATCTGATTAGCCTGTGTAGGGAATTGGCCGCGCGGCATGGACGAGGCCATTCGGATAAACTGGAGATATTACGGACATTTCAGATTTTCAATATCCGAAACCCAGAAACCCAACCTTCTTTCTTTTTGCAAATGAGAGTGGTCATCCAAAAAGTCAAGCGTGCGTCCGTCACTGTAGATGAAGCAGTCGTGTCCCTGATTGAAAAAGGTCTCATGATCTTGCTTGGAATCTCCACAGAAGACACCAGTGAAGACGTGACTCGCCTAGTTAAAAAGGTAGCTGGGCTTCGAGTGTTCGAAGACTTCTCCAACCCACCTCCTGAACAGACAAAGTGGTACGGAAAGCCATGGGCGAAAAATTTGGCTCAAGACAGCGAATTGAAGGTGCTAGCTGTGTCCCAATTCACGCTCTATGGAACAATCAATAAGGGCACTAAGCCCGATTTCCATAAGGCAGCAAAGGGCGATAGTGCACGTCCTTTGTACGAAGAGTTTTTGCAGAAACTCGGGAAGGAGCTTGGTGATGAAAACAGGGTCAAGGCGGGTGTTTTTGGTGCGATGATGGACGTGGAATTGGTCAATGATGGACCAACAACGATCATTTGGGACACCAGAGCAAATTCCATCTGAGAAGACCATTGCTTTACTCATACATGGATTAGACCTCATCTAGAATAGAAAATCTATAGATCTGTAATATTTAATGACATGGAGCTGTCGCGTCGTGTTTAGACTCCATGATGCAGCAAACACCACTCTCTGAGAATACATATACATTCGTTAAGATAACTGTGTCTTCGATTTTTTTTGATAAATTTGGATTAGAGAAAGCTATGATGTTATTATGTAGCCATTTTAAAGAATTGCTTCTCACTTTGACCGATCATAGAGACTTCTTTTGACTTGATTCTAAAAGATTTCTTTACCGGGAAGTGAATCACTTAATAACTATTGTACAATACTTTCAGACATTGGCTTTGGGGCCCATCTTCTCAGACTTCATCGTGTTACTTTCTCTGTAGCTGAAGTGTATGTATATTCTTTCTATTTTCACCCCACACCTCCAATGATATTTTTTCAATCAGTAAAATATCGAACCACAGTTCGACATGCCAACTCAAACACCCTATATAGCATTGCTTTTACATGAAAATGGGTGACCGAATGCTCCAGATTCATAAGAAAGTACAATGCTCTGGATAGTTGCATAGAGCCCAGGCCCCAAAATGTAGAACCCAATTATTATCAAGAAGATATTGGTGATGAATTCAAGCTTGGTGATTATACTGGCCAGCTTGAAGTATGGCCAGAATTGGAAGTCGGGGTTATGGTGTTTCTTCAACTTAAAGTAAGCCACACCCCAAAAGACAAACCCGAACCAACAATCAAACAATGATGACATTAACGAGAGCAAATCGGAGAAAAACGGAATCACCTGGGCCAAAACAAACGCAAACACCCAGAGCACTGCATTCAACAAGATCCATGTTGTCCATCCCACGAGTGTGTGGCTATTTCTGTTCTTTGACTTTTCATCGAAGATCTTCAAAAACACAAATTGTGACGAAACATTGGAGTATAGAGATCCCAAGAAAATGATTGTGGGTAAAGCGAAAGAAAATGCAATCTTCTTATAGTTGCCCGTCAACGAACCAAAAGCAGGTGCAGTTATATTCGCAGTGCCAACATAAACATATATGATGGAGCCAGCCAAAGCAAACGTGATCAACTCGGCCAATGTGACAATGTATAATGCTTTCTTGAACTCCCTTGGGTTACGCATTTCTGAGATAAATGATGGGTAAGTGATTTGTCCCACAAATGTGTATACAATGTTTAAGAAAGCAGTCATTCCGTCAACATAAGAGGTTCCCTTGACGGGAAACGAGTACCAGTCTTTTGCAATGTCAAACTCGACACCTGCGAATACCATCGATAAAACCACTGCAAGGAACATGGTGATGGCAGAAAAATATGCTATACTGGACATTGAAGAGAAAGTTCTGGGTAACGACACAAGGAAACACACCACAGCCGCAACCACGGCAAAACCAATCGAGCAGACGTCCCTTGTTCCGGGTGTGCCATAGTTATCGGTGATGGTGTTGAGATATTTGGCCCCAACCAAAACATGCAATGCCTGGATAAGTGTATTGTTCAACAAGAAACACACTGCTGTAGCATACCACACCACCTTGCTGTTGCCAAACAAGTGCTGGCCAATATCACAGATGTTTGTGATGTGGGGGTATGCAATACAGTAGTCGGTGATGATAAGACCAGTGTAGAGAACGGTAAGCGAAACAAACACCGTAAGGATGAGACCCGGGACAAGGCCTAGCACGGAATAAGACCACGGAAACGACATGATGGCCAAGCAAATGTACTCCGAAAAGAGAAGGCCTGCCGCTTTCTGCCACGAGCAGTTTTTGTAGTCAATAGCGACATCTCCCTCTTCATAAGACGCATTATCGGAGAAGTTCCCTGAAACGGATATCTTTTCCGAGAGCGACTTGGTATCTGGATGTTTATCAAATCCGGCCTCTTCAGACATGGTTTCTATGTGCTTCTAGTGATTATGAATTGCAATAATAATAAATAAAAAAGAAATCAGGGTCATCAACACAGAGAAAAGGCCGGATTTATATCTGTGCCAGATATTTCACATAGGAAAAGACGTTGTTGAAGATAAGCGAGGCCAAAGGCCAAATTCAGAAGATATCGCAAGGTGCATACGCGATGCCTGAAGCACGTCATATTGTGGCTGCTTTGGTCATTTTCCGCAGCTTGAGTTCCCCGTTAATTATTTTATAGTTTATTTTTTCGGTACTATGTTTTCGCTAATTTTAAATAATTCAGTGGGAATATTTCGGGGTTGGCTTCCACTAATTAAGCATGACTAATCTACCAAAATAAGCATATCTAGGTGCTGGATTTCTGGGTCCTCTAGGGTTGGTCCGAATTTCTTAAGCCTGCTGCGCTCGGATACGAGATGGCGCGGCGAGACGCACAACGTTGGGCAACTCGTGCATATCATTGTTAAGCATTCATTGCAGTGAATTTCAGTTATAAAAAGACCAAGGCAAAA
This sequence comes from Metschnikowia lachancei, assembly GCA_030572615.1. Taxonomy (NCBI): domain Eukaryota; kingdom Fungi; phylum Ascomycota; class Pichiomycetes; order Serinales; family Metschnikowiaceae; genus Metschnikowia; species Metschnikowia lachancei. The sequence continues at coordinate 9,949 of JAJMAK010000213.1, read as the reverse complement.
ACGTTTCCACCACTGGCAATGACTTTTCAGACCCAGAACTACCTTCTGTAGAAGAAACAGAGGCTTTGTGAAACTTTCCAAATAGAATTCGTACATTTTAGCGTTGAAGCTTGTATGACTTGATTGACTCCCATGCTGCCTTGGAAAACAACAGTGGTTGAAAAAGATACCTAGATTTGAGGCCTCATGTTAGTCCTTGTGTGCTTTCTAGAGGAACCTTCAATTTCAATTATGTTTTGCTGATCTTTTTCTTACCAGAATATTTGCCGTGAAACACGTGCGCCACGGAAAAGGGTGCCAAGCCTCTTCCATTGTAAAAGTGTTTTGTGGCTCTGCTCCAGGAGGCGCAACGATGTGATTAGTAATAGATGTCGCAAACTCTACCCCAATGTTTGTTTGTTTTTTTCTTTTTTATCTTGTTCATCCATAAGCCGCTGGGACGATAATTATTATCATAATTGAAAAGAACAACTCCGTAGAAAATCACCATATGGCTTGGAATATTATTGTACCAACAGGCGATCGCCCGGTGTCTAGTATAATTCATAAAAAAGACGGCTGGCCCCGCGCATGGAGAAAAAGGCAAGAATAAGCGAGACGGGGACCTATATTCTTTACCAATCACCACTCCTTCAACTTCATTGCCACCAATTCTAATCTAAAATATACGGGAAATTTCAATCCTCGTACTTGAAAAATATTCATTTTCAAGCTTCTACTCCTCACTCCTGTCTCCTATCTTCTGCCTTTTAGTTTTTTCCATAAACACGTTTGTCTTGCAACATCGTCAGTTTTGGGCTTGGGCCTGTATATTATGTGAGAAGTCTTGCATAGACGTAATCAAAGGACCATTTTTCATCAACAAAAGTCGCACGGCTTTTCACTCAGCACTAATTTCAGAATAGCTGGGGTGTGGCTCAACAAGTCAGGTGACAATCAGAAAAAAATCCCAGCCTCAGGGAGGAAACGAAGAGAAACGGGTGGGGTAGCTTTACAACTTTAAGGTATTTTACAACTTTATATACCTTCCTACTAAAACAGTAATTTACCTCTTGAACTTTCTGAAATAAGGACAATAATATGAATACAGAAAAACTAACCTAGATGACGAGGATACGAAATGTCTGTGGCTCGAATATGTTGTGATGGTCTCTGCAATTAGTCTCCACTGCTACGCAACCGTATGCATGACTGTTTTTTAACAGTTTTATGGACTCCTACAATATCCCCCAAGTAATTTTTTTCTTATTCCTCCAATTTTTAAAGGAAAAAGAGAAGTATGGTTGCCACTGGTCATTTTGAAAATAAACTCTAAGCATGGTGTTGGTGGTAAAGCATCAATTGATAATAGTCAACCTTACAAATGTGGGGTATCGATACAATCACCTGTGAAGTACCTAAATCACAGTTTACTTCTGGAAAAGGACATAAAAACTAAGATTCATTCGCTTCGAGCGATGTCTGTGAGATGAAATAGAGGGGTCAAATTGAGAAGGTTCGATTTGGTCACGATATTCTGAATGCATTATTAAAGGAGGAAGCTATATGCCAATGACACATTCGCCTTGTATGACACTTGTGTTTCCCCATCAACAAGCAGAATATCTTTTAATCAGGTCTCTACGCGCAAGAATAATTCCGAAGAAAGATATTACTTAGCATCTTTGGGGTCAACATAAGCCAGAATGATCATATTTTGGCTACTAACATATCTTGGCGATTACAGAGATGCCGAGGTTTCACCGCTACATAAGCCATCTAAGGCTGCTTTGAATGTAGACACAGCTATGAGAAACTTTTCTTCAGAAATACCAAAACATCCAACATTGCAATGTGATCGATGAACACGTCAGTCAGTAAGGAGTGATCCATATCCGTGATCACAATTACCGGAAAAATGACAATGGTAAATATTTTGAGCCATCTTTCTATTTTGCCAATTTCTGGAGTTGTTAATACAGTTATGTTTCTGAAAACGGGTGTGTTTCCGACAACATACACCATGAACCTTGTGGTCCTTCAATTGTAAAAATAAGCTGCTTAAAAACATTTGACAAAAAGAAATTCCACTCGATTAAGCAACCTTGCCCAGATACTTCTACTTATCAATGGTCTTCACAGTGTTTTGTAGATGTTCTACAAATATACAAATCATGCCCGTCATACCCCGTCAATTTGAACCATGTAACAAAATCCATCGTTCAATCTATAGTACCCCATTGATAGAGTTCGGCATCTTGTTAAACCGACCAGTATCTTTAATTCGAGACAATAAACTCTCTGTTATAGACAATACCCCGCATTTGTTCATCTTTACAGGTATAATAAGGGGGTTGCACCCGGGCCAAGTATTTAGGTGTACACCTACAAAACCAAACATCATTATCGTGCTTCCCTAGAGTTTTTCATTAACCACTTATGATTGCACCTACATCCGTTTCATCCTTTTCTTTTTTCTGTATTTTGTGTTCTTCCTTCGTTTATATATCTTACACGATCTTTTGCTTAACAAAGAAACCCTTCAAGTGACGCAATTGGTACGCACAAGTACCCACCAAAACAATCACTTGGATAATACTCCACCACACGACACGCGAGTTGGTGGACTCACTCTGGTTTCTAAACAAGGATTCTCTCTCACGAATGCTTTCCTGTTCCTGGTGAATTTCAAGCAACTTTCTGTTCAAATCTTGGATTTGTGCCGTCAAAGCATCCACCTTCTTTTCCGACTTCAGGTCCACAAATTCCAGCGCAGCACCGATGGCAACATCAAAGAAGATCCGGTGCTTTTTGCCGTGGGTTCCGTCCGTGTACAACGGAGTCAAGCAGAATTTGTGTTCACCACTGTCATGCGAGTTGAACACGAAATCACCGCTTGGTTTGGAGTTCTGGTCCACCACACGATGATCATTATCGAAGGTCTCGTCCACGGTAATCTTCAACTTCAAGTTTCCGTTCTTGAAATAGTCATTCATACGCTCGTCGAACTCGTAAGCGTCAAGCTTACCCACCACCAAAGCATCCGCGGGTAAATCCTCGTAAAAACACCTGGTCTGACCCGTCTGGAGGTAGAAGTGCAAAGCACTCACGTGAGCAGCCCACACGAAAATAGCTAGTAATGATAATCTCATTTCGGGGTGTTCTCAATGTGTGTAGTTTTTCAAGGTAAGTTGAACGTAAATAGAGGATCCCAGGTGGAGAGAAAAAACCCACTGGCACGCGTCTATGTGCAGGCACCGTGCCTCGGCAACCGCACCAGGTCCTGGGTGGCACATGTGGAACACGACAAAGGTTTTAACGGGTGGGGGTAAGACGTGAGAATACTATAGGGGCCATGAAAAAAACGAAGTTAATAAATTTCAGAAACGAAATAAAATTCATATTTGTCAATATTACCTAGGTCTTGTCTTTCTTGGGATGGTGCGGCAAATTGAAGAAGTAAGGCCTGGTTGTGGTTAACACATGACGACGCGGCGGGCTCCATGGAATGTGCGATATGTAAAGTTGAGGAAAAGAAGATATCCGCCCCTATTTTCCTCAATGAGATATTGTATAAAAAGTTTCTATATCCCCCGATAGGAAGTTTTCATGTAAAGATCAAGGTTTCAGAATGATACAGTATCTCAAAAAAGCCCCTGGTTTGTCCTAGCTGGAACATACGTCTGGAGAGGTGCTTAAATAGGGAATACCAATCGCGAAATTTGGGGCCACCTTATTTTTCTTGTTAAAAGGTTTTAGATTTTATTAGGTTTCTTGTTTACATTTACTTAAGGTTTTAGTTTTATTGCCAATTACTTGAACTACATGTTTGTCTATTCATGGGAATCTTGCGGCCGGGTGCAGCACCATGGCAGGAACTGAGAGTTATAAAATTCAAATAGTGGCGAAGCCAAAAAATACGTCTTGATAAAAGTCGCATATTATTAATATTTCAAGGGCCATATACCGGTTATTTGATGATTTTGAGCTAAAGGAGCCCCACTAAAAGCTGAATAATTCGGCAATCGTACGTTTCGGGTCATAAAGAAGATAACCGACCTGCCTTAAGTTTTTCGAGACATTAATTTTCATAAAGCCTATTCTTGAAGAGTCGGCTATAAGTCTTTTATCCTTTGACTGACAATAATTGCCTTATGAATACTACAAATACGTACTGACTGAAGCTCTGCCTGTGTCTACATTCTTTTCCCAAGAAGCACAATTAAGTCTACTTTTGGAACAAACCACCAACATACAGCTATAACATCTATATTGAGAGTTTCTTGGAAGCTTCCCCAAATTATGTTGGTCTAAGGCAAACCCATGCCCAAGGCTAATCTTTTTTAAATAAAGACACAGGCAAGGTGTGAAAGTGGGTGCGAAATTGGCTTTAAATCCCTTCATCTACAAAGGACTACTTCATCCTTCTTACTTTTTCTTTTCCTCTTCAAGAAATAGTTTGAGACAGCCAAAAGTTCAGAATTCGGTAAGAAAGCACATCGAGATTCCCCTGCTCGTATAAAAAGTATCAATAAAAGTGTTCCTTGTTTTTAAATATAAACCCTTGGCTCTAGTTCTATACTCTAGTTCTTCTGTTTCAACTTCTTCACCAAAGCATTCAATGCTGTACCATCATCCTTCTGCTCCACCTTTCTCTTCTTGGATTTTTCTCCATCTCCTTTACGCAGCCTCTTTCCTCTCTCGTTCAAAATTTGCTTCATGGTATTAGTCTTTTTGAACTCACTGCTGGTAGGGTCAATAGCAAACTCGTGGTTTTCAAACACCTCCTTGAATCTTTCGTCATTCAAGTCGGCTTGGAAGTTATCTTGAACAAGGTTGTCGTCGAAATTCTTCTTCCCCTTCTTCTTGTGTTTTTTGTTTTTCTCGGCCTTGATGATATCCCTCATACTGAAATGGTCGGCCTGGTTCTGGTCCTCCTCGTTCAACATAAGCAACTCCAACTCGGCCTTGCTCTTCTCATCTCCAGCATCCTTGGCTTTACCCTTGGACTTCTTGTCTTTCTTGTCTTTCTTATTCTTGGCACCGGCACCGGTGGAAGTTTCTTCTGCGCCTTCGTTTTCTTCTGTCTGAGCCTTGTACTTCTCAGCTCTCTTTTGACGACGCTCCTTCTCCTTTCTCTTATATGCTTGGATAGTGGTCTCCTCTGAGGCAGCCTCCTGCTCCTTCTTCGCTTTCTGTTCTTGCTCGGAAAGACCTGGGTTGAATGTGATCTCCATGTCTACTTCGCCGTCACTGACCTCGTCCGCAGCGGAGCCTTTCTCCGAGAATCGGCCCCCTAGCAAGTTTTTGTACTTGTTTTTCAAGTCCGCGGCCTCGTCCTCGCTGCCGTCTGTGTCCGAGGCTAAATATGCCTTGAAGTCCATATCGTCAATTTCTTTTTGTGAAAACAGTCTAGTCGATAGAGAAGTTCTCTCCTTTGGTGTCTCATCCCAAGTGAGCTTGACCTTGGAGTGTTGCAATGCATCAGTAACAAAACTGGAGTCAGGTCTATAAGATGAAGGAATCTTGGTGCACGTTTCCTTTGCCTCTTCATCGTCAAAGTCCATGCCTTCGGGAACGTACCTCAAGTCAAAGATATTGGCGGTAGACTCATACTCAGATCCATCACAGTTTTTGTAAATCGCTTCGGCAGTGGCAACACAGTCACACTTGACTACCGCATAGTAGTATCTTAATCTCTGTAGCTGATACTTACGCAAGGCCTTTGAGTCATAGTCTTGTTCGCCGTCATCCTCCTCATATAACTTTCTCGCGGCTTTTTCCAAGTCTTCCTTGTTGGTTAAGTCAAGCTCCTCGTCCAGATCAGAGTCCTCGTCCCTCTTCTTCTTTTTTGACTTGAAAAGGTCCTTTGGAGGACCTTCGGTTTCCTCCTTCCGCATTTGCTCTTTTCCATACTCGGATGGATATATCGTGACAGACTTAATGTTACCTCCTTTGGGCACAAACGAAGCAAATGTAGACATCAAGTCCACCGCCCGCACATTGTCCCAGTCTAAGTTGACCACGGCAAAAGTAGCACTAGGCTCACCCTCTTCAGGCTTAGCGGCCTCAGCCTCGGCTTCAGATTCAGATTCGGATTCCTCAGATTCAGAAAGATCAGAGTCCGAGTCCGAGTCCGACTGCAAGCCTTCTCCTCTAGCTCTGTCTACGAAGCCTGTTTCGGGCTCCAGCTCAGACTCCAGAGAAGAGTCCGCATCAGCTTTTGCAAGTTGGGCCTTTTTCTTCGGTTTCACTGGAATTTCCTGCTTATCTTCTTCCTCAGAGCTATCTTCGGAATCTGCTTCGGAGTCCAGCTCGGAGTCCAGTTGCGCTTCTTTGTCGCTTTCTTCCTCAGATTCGTCGGATTCGTCGGATTCTTCAGATTCTTCAGATTCCTCTGAAAAGTACTTCTCAAAGTCGGCATCTCCACTGTCCTTGATGGCTCTTCCGTATCTATCGACCTTGGCCTTTTTTCCTGTAGCAGTGACATTGAGCTTTTTCAACTCTTCCTTGGAGAATCTATCATCAACCTTTACCTTGTTTTTCTTTGTGCTGGGCACGATGAAACGAGGGTCGTATGCTGATGCAGAAAATCTATCATCTTGGGTAGACCCCTTTGAGGGTTTAGGGTTCTTGGTTTTAGAATTCTTTGCCATACTTTATGAATGGGTTTAGAGAGTTCTTGGTTGAAGATGAGATGAGATGAGATGTCTTCACCACGCAGATAGTTCCAGACGTGGGGTTGTGTGCAGGTCGATTTGAAGAGATAATGTACAGATGGCGATGAGTATTTCTGTTTTCTTCGAAATCAATACTGTGTAGAAATGCTTTATGTTTTCAGTTTGGAAGAGAGTTTTTGGCTGGTGGGATATACTACTGATGGAGGGATGTAGTGAAATACTTGGACTTCTATGAAACTTGAAGTGAGACCTGTGATTTGGTATGCAGGCCATTGCAACCAGCTCAAATACCATACAAGGGTGGCATCCCAGTATTTGGGTGTGAATGATTTATTTTCTTTTCTTTTTTTTTTTTCTTGTTTCCAATTAACACTTTATATTAAAGAGTTGGAACAGAATTTTCTTTTTTTTCTAGTGCACCATATTTGAGCTACTGAAAATGTGGTGTGAAACAATCTTCTTGGGAACGCAGTGACCGGAAACTGGTCAAATTGTGACGCAGCCTGGGGCCTAATGGACATGTGATTTAGTGTAGATGCGGTATCAAAAAAGGTGAAAGCTCCCCAAATTGTGACTTTTAAATAATTTCATTTTTTTTCTTTTGTGTGAAGACAGAAAATTTCGCTGTTATAGAGTCCTTTACCCACATCGTTGGGTAAGTGAGGAGCGTAAAGATACCAAATACTTCATGGCCACATTTCAGGTCATCTTGAAAAGTCAAAGGCTAGTTATTGATAAGCCATCATGTCGATTTCTAGCTGTAAAAACCCAATTTTCCTTAATAATTTCCTTCTTTCCAATCACCTTTATCTGTTGAATTCTTGAGGTGACTGTTGAATACTCTTCCAATCAAACTTTATTACATTAAACCCAGCCTCCTCGGCATGTATTACTAGCAGATGTGGGTTTAGACCTTGAACACACTTCTATATGAAGATTTAGGCTTCAATGGTAAACGCACCACCAATATGTCCAATATTAAGTTAATATGGATATTCTCTACGTCTCAGTCTCCAACCAATGTGCTTCAAGTAAACTCTTCCTAAGAGAAACTACCAAGTCGCGATACTGTACAACGTATTTTCTCTTGCTCCCGTAAACTCAGATTAGGAGTAACTATGTTTACACACATTATGGTGGTTTTTAAATCTAGAATTTTTTTCCGCAGTGTGATTACCGTCTGCCCTAATCTTACCGTTTGGCTTCAATCGATTCATTAAGTCTGGCTCACTGCTACACGCCTAAAGGCCAATTCGCTTCGCGGCCCTAATTGTATAATTTCCCAGTGATTCTGTACTTAATACTTTCTGAGACCTGCACCTGGACCTCAACGCATCGAGTGTCGTACTTGTGTTCTGGAAACCGTCGGTTTGGAACCACTAATCTCAATTTTGAATACTGGCTGATTTCCAAATCAATTTCAGTGACATCGGGATCTCGCGCTCTGATATTTAATTTCAGGTATTCTCATTTCACTTCATTCTCTGGTTATCCCCGGCTTTTACCATGGAGATTAAAATCTACCCTACCAAACGATACGTGTTTGACTCTAACATACACGTTCTGACAAAGTATAGACCTCTTGGTCAAAGGCTACCCTCTAATCAATGGGTACCTGAGCCAGGCCCACTTTCTATCAAAAGTGGTAATTATAACTCGGTGATTGAGTCTGCTGACTATAGGCCTTGTCATAAACACCTTCTTGATACGATTCTGGAAAAGGTGCGTTTACTGGCAAACTTGGATGAACCTGTTCCATCTTCCTACGCAGAAGCAAAAACATTGCCTAATTGGCATCTCTGGAGACAAGCCTGTAACGCAGAATTGGCAGTCCTCGATGAGGTGGACACGTACTCAATCTTGCCACGCACAAATTCCATGGGTGTACCGGACTTGGCTGAATGGGAGTTTAGCATAGAGGATAACGGCGCATATAGAGCGAAGCTAGTGGCCGGAAGTCCCCGTCAGATTGACGGTATCACCTATCACCTTAGCAATCGACCAGTGCAACGGAATAACTTGTTTCGGTTGTTTTTCGCTATAGCTGCTCAGTATCTGTTACCTGTGACGCAAATGAAGTTTAATTCGGCTTACTTCAACCAAGAAATCAATGAGGAGTTGTATGTCACAACTCCACCTGGTCTATTTGTTTCGGGCCAAAAAATGGAGAACCATGTGTTCAAACTCAAGAAATTCTTAAATGGCTTTGTAAGAACCCCGATAGGCCAAGCGCAACAGATTGCTAAGGCGCTCAGAACCCAGGGGTTTTTCCAGGTCACCAGCGGTGAGCCCCTCTTTCATAGAGGTGCTAATCAGAATTTTGTGCTCATTGGTGTGTTTGATGAGGATCTTCTTATTGCCACAAGTAATGAAGACAAACTCAATAATGTGAGGAACAAGCTCATAGCTCAATTCAAGATGCGGGACCTCCTAACACCAAGAAAAATCAATGGGATAAACATTAGCTTTCTGCAGAGCGGCACAAAGCTTCACTTGGGTGACTACATTGACTCGCTCCTCCGCGATTACAACATGGAAAATTGTACCCCACAAAAAATTCCAGCAGGGTACACTGACTTGAATATTGACAGAACCAAGACAGAGGAGAGTTGTACTATTGAGAAATATAGCTCTCTTGTGGCGAAATTGGCTTATGCAGCAGCAACTGTCAGGTTCGACATCGACCACATTGTTCGTGAGCTTGTTCGGTACCTCGAAAGCCCAAAACAAAAACATTGGCAAGCGGCGAAAAATGTCGTCCGATACTTGAAAGGCACCAAACTTGAAGGGCTCACATATAGGCCATCTGAAAAGAGAGCTAAGGTAGAGGGATTCGCTTCTGCAAAATGCGGTGAGAAAAGGGGTGATGTATATGAGGCCTGTTTGATAAAGTATAGTGGGTCCCCTATTCTCTGGAGAACTAAGTTTGGAGACAAATATGACGAATCTTCTCATTCTTGCGCCATACAATCTGCCATCACCGAAGCCTTATGGACAATTGATGCTCTCAAAGACATCGGATTTCGCACGGACTGTGACGTTTATGGTGACGATCTCCCAGCTGTGTTAAGTCAAAGGCTGAATTTGCCTCAGTTGCGTTCAAATTACTACGCCAAAGGCAGAAAGCGTGCTAAGGGAAATGAACAGTCTAATGGCTCATCTCAACCCGCTATCTCTATTTATAAAATGGAACCTATGCCGGCCAGTATACTAACTGAATGTTTACCTTACAGCTCTTTCAGCTTTTATTACTCGCATTTTAAAGTTTGAAAAAGTTATTTGGCGGCTTG
>JAJMAK010000212.1:0-27355 GCA_030572615.1 Metschnikowia lachancei | reverse complement strand
GGATACGTGCGCCGTCCAATACGCATGCATAACAAATGAGTGAACCCACAAGGATGGTGGAAGGAACCAACACCATCATCCAGAGGATACGACTCTACATCTAACGTAGACAGTGTAGTACAGTACACGTCTAGTATTACCAGAGTAAGGCATCCCCTATACTCTTCGTATCCCCTGAAAGGAGGTTACTTCCTTTCATAGTATCAGTAATAGGGAACTGATACGCTGCATTTTGATAGTTGGTATTTCTATACATACTAGCAATACATTGATTAAGTAGTTCAGAGAGGTTCGAGAACCCGGTGGGTCGAAAGCGCGTAAAGTGCCTTGCAAAAACGGCATAATTTGGCATTTTCAGACTTTTATACCTAGTGATATGTATAGAGCTGAGAGATTCAAAGCCTTGGACTTTGTTATAATGTTTAACATTAGTCGTATCAATGGTAAAGTGAAGCTGGCACGATGATCAAGCTTTTCTTCAAGGTGTCTAAACTAAATGAAAAGGCATTTAGCACGCTATCTAACTGCTTAGTTGAACCCTTCGGAGCTACTGTGATTGGTCATTCATGGTCCTTTTCTCTGGTTATAGAGATCTTGATAGCCTCCTCGTGAGGCTTATAATTGTGAGAATATGTTTCTAAATTTATTAAATATTTTTCGGCGGAAAGAAATTTTACCTTGATCAAATACCAGTTGGTGACTCATTGTGTGTTTTAATGGTGCGCTTAATTCGGCTGGGTGCATTCTCGAACCAACGCATTCTGTTATCACACCGATAAAAAGATACCCTGGTTGATTCAGTTAAAACAAAGACTTAATACAAGGACTGATATAGGAAACTGACTTAAGTAGAATGAATACAATATATTAAACTTGGAAACTAAATGGTTAAAAAAGAATGGGGTTTCCATCATTAAGTGGAAGAGATTGGGTGTACTATAACACAATCCACGTTTTATGTTTCAGAACTGAAAATGTAATTGCTTGTTTTGACTTTCGAAAGATCAACTCAGCTCGAAGGGTTCCCAATGATCCTAAAACAATACCATCTTTAGGCGTGAACTCTACAAAACAAATTATCAGCAAACTTGATTAAACAATAAATGATAACCACATTCTCACATAAAAAGCCTTACAAATCAGTGTCTTCTGGTCTTCAAGAAATTCCCTTTTACTTATTATCGATACTGTTTATTTCAAAATTATACCTCTTGGGATTCAACACACCCATAAAACGTACATGGCAGCAACACAGATTAAATATTTTTACATCCAAAAGAACACGTGCTTCCCGTCTTTTCCCTAACTTTCCCTCCCAGAATTCCTGACTCCAGACTTGTGAGATATTCTATTTATATGCTAGTTTCATGCAACAAGACCTAACCTAATGTTCAACAAGAACAAACTTTGTAATGTAACAAGTGCACCCCATGCGAAAAGCCTCCCCGTTGTTCTTCTGAAAAAACAAACTATACCCATAAACAAGAGCCATTATCCGTGACGCACATGCCGAGAAAATATGTGAATAACTCAACCATGGTTTGAAGCTTTTGTTGCACTAATGGTTTGTGAGGCATTTAGCACTTCCAAGTTTCTGGTACTTTCCCGAAGAGGAAGGTGGTGAATATTTCGTTTTCTCGTGGTAGACCAATAAAAGCGTGTTTCAGAAACAAATCTCAAACTGGCCATAACTTATTATAAAGCTGCGTGGGCCCGTTTTTTTGAACCACCAGCTAATTCTACAGCTTGGCTATACAAACATCGATTATCACACGCGCAGTTTCTCCTTGGCAGAATGGTTACGGAAAACACTAGCCAGAGCGTTAGTGGAAACAGTCGTCGTAATCGGGATACTCTTTTCAGTGGCCATTTGATTGGCTTACCCACCGCTCACAAAATTCGAGTATATCGTGATCCCACACACACCGAACCTTTCTGGTGGTTCCGCATACATCAGCTTCCTGGTCAACCCGAGCTTCCTGGTCACCCTGAGCTTCCTGGCCACCCTGAGGATATCCCATACGAGATGATGGGATTTGTGAATGTTGAGCTGCAGAATATTATGGCTCAAAAGCTTCCGGTAGAGGATAAACTCTTGCCGTTCTTGCAAACACTTGATCACGGGCTCCACTTTTATGAGGATATTTTTGCAGATAAGAGAATAGGATTAGAGCGCCATGACGTGCAAGACCCTTTTGTAAAAATCAAGAAACATGTTCCTCCCGCCAAATACAAGAATCCTCCCAACAGACGCAACAGTCCTCTCAAACAAGTGCTGCTGGTCGCCCATGGAATCACAGCAGTCATGACAGATTTCCTAAATCGGTGTGGGCCAGACTACGTGGAATCACCGGAAGAAGAAATGGTTGAAAAGTTGCGGGAATTATCCGCGGGGTTGGTGTTCCTTGGTTCTGTATTATCTCTGATGCCACTGATATTGGTGTCGTATCTTTGGTGCGAGGAAATCAGATGTAAATCCCATTTTCTCGTGTTGTCACTACAAGAACTTGTCAAGGCCCTCATGTTGCTGTATAACAGAGATGCTTGTGAGGAAACACCAAAGTTTGATAAACTGCAGTGGGTAGCTAAGATATCGGGGTGTGGGAATGACTTGGCGAGAGTTATTGATAATGGGAGGAAAATCTTATTCCAAACTAAAAGCGAACAACTCTTGATAGATATGGATGACAACATCGACTTATCTTATTCAGTTCACATGGAAACAAGAACTGATGATGAAGGGCTGGAGGATGAAGGTGCTGACAATTTTGAGGAAGAAGGGATTGCACGTGATTCATGTCCAATTCCAAAAGCCTTTAAAAAAACATTTCCAAAGATTATGAAGGAATACACGGGGCTATGGTACAAGGGAATCGAGCTCACTCATCAGTTATTTCCCCTCGTCGACAAATATATGCCATGTTACCCCCCTGGACAAACTATCGACTGGATGTTCACCAAGAAGAGACAAATATCAGGGGTTCTCTCTGGTATCATATTTGGTCTTTTGATTGAACAAAACTTCAGTTGGCCGGTGTACGAAAAAGCCATCTTCTTCGAAAAATGTTGCCTGGAGTTTCTTTCCGAGTTAAAATCTTGGATAATTACCGATAGTTCAGGCTTAGATTTATTGACAGAGTGGGAGGCCAAATACATTTCTTTGCTGGAGGAGATTGACACTTATTTTGTGGAGGAAAAGCAGGAGATGGACGCTGTGCTTGATGATGACATACTGCTGGATGATGATGCCATGCAGCAGGATGATGATGCCATGCAGCAGGAATAATGGGATTTCTAAAGCTTTCCCATGTATTATTTTCCCGAGGCAAGCCGTGCATGTGGTGCTTCGACGGCTCCATCAATTGAAACTCTTCGGGAGATATATCTTGAGTTCGAGGGTGGAAATTAGGTACTCTAAAGCAATAGAGTTTATTTGCAATAAAGCCCCAGAGATAAAGCAAAACGAACCCCAGTAGATACTAGTACCATTATCGAGTTATTGAGTACAAATATTTGGGTTTTGGTTTGTGGAATTTGCCTCCATATTTTGAACAATATGTCGGCCTGCAGTCCATGAAATGGAACCTCTTCAACATGCAATGCATAAGGTAGAAGTAAACTATGTTATAATAGAATGCATACTTATGTAGAAGTTTGGGGAAGCTTGGGAAGCTGAGACAATATCCCTACACCCGTATACATGTCGTATATTTACAGTAATACATCCAGTTTGGAAACATCTATAAATGCTGTTTTCTTCTTCTCCACCCCCGTTTCGAAGTGTTCCTTCGTTCATGTTAATGTCTCAGAATGGGTGAGGTGTTAATCAAGCCACTTTCTGCCATTAAGTTTCAATATAGCCACCACCTTTACTTGGAAAGAGAATCAATATAAAGTGTGGAATGTGTAATGGGTGACTTTTCAAATGAAGAGGTTTATTCAGAGCCTCCAAAAATGGAAAACAATACTAGAATGAAGATTGGAATATCTCAGCCAGTATTCCATCAACTGGTCTGTTTAAAGGCTTAGAAGAAACCCTAAAGAACCTTCCACTTTTACACAGATTAACCTCTGAGTGAAACAAGACGTGTTCGTATATATAAATACATCTTCCATGCCCTCATTTGGTTCTTCTTCTCTCCCCACCTGCAAAACAAAAACAAAAAAGATGAATAAACAAAAAAAGATGAGGACAGATTTGACCTTCTTCTTCGCCTTAGCTTTTCCATACTTAGCCTTGGCAGCTCCTTCTTTCTCCAATATTGACTGACCCAAATAAAGCACCTCTTTCTTTAGAAAGAACTTCCGGGCTTGACCCGCTTTCAGCAACAAAAATTGATATATATAAAGAAGCAAGCTCACCCAACACCTCATATAGACACACTTTTGAAAAATCTCAGAGCACAGAAATGGAAGTTTCCGAAAGGTTGAATTGGTTCATCAACCGCTTAAAATCGTACATGGATGGTCTCAGATTCAAGCAACATATCTTTGCTTCAGTTTGCGAGAAACTTGGCAAACAACTAGCAGAAGCTAGCTACTGGGTCAAGAATACACCCCATCAACCGGGTCTTGACGATCGCCTCCAGGTTGCCATCAAAATGTACAACAATACAGGGGAGGAAACAGAGGCAGAAGGGGAGTGATATTTTGACGAAGAAAAACCAGCACAACAGATCTTTTTTCTTGAAAAGTACTATAAAACACCCAGTGCAGATTTGAGTAGCTGAATTGGTAGCGTTATTGAACAAATGTACGGAGGCACGTAAGGAACCAAACTTATTTTATTGTTTGAAACATCTCACGCCCGTATACTAAGTGGGAATTCATTCTTTGGGGCTTTTTTGAACTTTTTTTGAAGTCGAAAAGATTTATTTGTTGAATTATTGTATAAAAGAAAACTATAAAGTGTCAGGTAAAGTATAAGCGATTAGCTAAAACACTCGCGCTCAAACACCACGTTGCACCGATTCCGCCGAAACAAGTCACTACGTTGCACTGTTCGGCCCGAATTACGTTTCACTTCGGCCCGAAACAGTAACCACGTTTCACCGTTTCCGGACGTCGGACTATATAACCCCCGGTATTTCCACATCTAATGATGGAAAAACCATTCTTATTTTAGCTAATTTTCTTACCTAATAAGTTTCACTCTTCAATCAAGAAGTTTCACTCTTCTATCAATATTCAATCAATATTCAATTAATATTCAACCAATATTCGATCAATCTTCAATCAATCCTCAATCAATCTTCAATCAATCTCAATCTATCAATCGACAAAGGAATACCATCTTCAGACTCTCTTCTTACGTGTTTCTTTCGTCTTCTTCTTACAATTTGCAGATATATCCACTATTTCTGACATAAAGAGTGTTGGTATGAATTAAAAGGGACCCGGAAATCAATACTACACTGGGGAGTATATTTTCATTGCCGAGTTGTAGATTGCCGAGTAATTGCTATACAATACGAATTCCACAGTATCGTAAAGGTAAATACCAATCAAATCAAAGCTTCTAGCAATCCCATGCTAGCAAAAAGCGACGCGGAGTTTTAATTTTTCGCAACCATTTTGCAACTTTATGGTGATTACTGCTGCACTATTGTCTGATCATTCTTTTGAAGAACATTCCGCATGAAAGTGCCAAGCTTGACAATTTCGGTAGATTCGCTTTTCTGATCAGAACATCCCTACTTATAGTGAATGTCAGAATGAATGGGTTTTTTTTCAGAATCCTCAGAAGTGGTTTTTTCTCCTAATTGTGTAATTGGTTACGTAGGCTTCAAAATATAACTGATGGTCGGATCAAAAGATTCAAAACCCAGAACAGAGAACATCAGAGATGGGTTGGATTTCCCCCGACTGACTCTCCAATAAACAAAGCTAAACTTTTGGATTGAAAGAATTAGTGTGAAAATATTCAAAATTTGTGGAAATAAAGAATACACACTCTGGCTCTCTTTTTTTTCAGAAGCTCTGGTAAATTAGTCATTTCCCAAAGACGCTGCAAAGAACTTAATATCACTCGGCTCACTTATCACCTGGCTGGTCAACTGTCCTCCCTGAAGTAGTCAGATGTCTGTCTATTACTAATAGGCCAGTAATAGTCTACTAATAGTCTACTAATAGTCTTTATAGAAACACTGGATGGAAACCCATACAAGCGCTATCATCACTAAAATACATCACTAAAATACACACCCATATTAGCCAGCCAGCTTAAAAGATCCTGACAGACTGGCATGTAGAGTATACGCTAAACACGTATGGTGGCATTCAAGTATTGTTGTGAACCCTTGGAGCCCCTTCGAAAATCGAAGGTGAGCCAAGGATATGCCATAAGTCATATCAATTATCCTTTTATAGTGGCCAGACATATTCTCTTTTTTTTTATTCTCCCTGACCAGATAGAGGGACCTGACTAAAGAGAAAACATAAGAATATTCGCAAACTTGTAAGAAGGGCTTTTGATATAAGCACTGTCAAGTACCCCGATGATTCATTAGGCCTGGTTGGAAGTGTGCTATTTATAAGTCAGTTCAAGAGAAATGTCTCATTCAGGGCCTATGCAACTATTCCACTCTGGTTCGCTTTATTTCCTTGAAGAGAAAAAATCCATTATCTACTACCACGAACAAGATCTATGGAGGAAAAAAAAATTAATAATATATGGATGGTATAGACGAAATCCCGAGGTTTTCATTGAAGGTCAGGGAACAAACAAGTGAAAAGTACAGAGAGGCTATCGTAGATACTGAGTTTTAGATCGAAATTTGGAATTGTCATGGGACTGGAAAACACAAATGATAATTGCAGCCTTTTAATGGGGTTAACCTTTTGAGACGCAGCAGGCGATGGAGTCAGATCTTTCAAGGCACCCAAAGCCAGCGTAAACACATGGGATATTTCTTTCTCTAATTCTCAATTCAAATCACCAGGATTCGAATAACCGAAAGAATTACTCAATAGAAAGAACGGATCGCTCACTGGGGCATGGTATGCATACCAAGGCATTTAGGGCCATGTTGAATCCCGGGTCTGTCATAAATTGACCCATTGTATGTATCTTTGGGTATTCTTATATTGTCTTTCGTTGCTCTATTATAGAGAGAGAAAAAAATAAAAAAGATGATGATGATGAAATGAAACTTAGACATTTTGGAATGTCGTCCTGAAGTAATTTTGCTGACCACTCAACAAATTGTAACACGGAGAACATTGAGAAACTGTTGGGCTCTTCGCCACTTTGATGTCCCCAAATTTCATATTATACCATCAAAAGACTTCCTGAAACACAATAAACAGACTATATAATGCGTTCGAACTATAATGTTGGCCATCCGGGGTATATAAAAAGAACAGGAGAATTTTGCAAACAATGGTTGTTACAAATATATAGTTTAATACTATATTTCCAACCACAATCAACAAGGCGCGTACACTATGTTCTTTTTTTTTGTTTATCTTTTCTTTTTAAAAGAACCTTGCACAAAATATATTTCAGTTCTTACAATGTTTCACGTACTGTAATATGAGCATTCTCCCACTAAGTTCTCCATCCTTGCTTATTGGAGGGAGATCTGCATGTGACGCAGCGGTGTTTGGTGTTGGCAGAAGACTTGATGACACTACTTGGTCCGGCAATGACTTTGGGAGACCGTCAATCTTACTAAATGTTAAACGAGGATTGCGTCTCTTGAATGCCAGTAAAACCGTCAGTTTTCCCCCACTCAAAATGGGAAAAACTGTCCATATATCAGCTACAGTAGTACCTCTGTAAGCCGGACATGTTATAAGACGGAACCTCGTTTTTACGGAACGCCGAACGATTGTATTTTTTCTTGGCCATAGTTAACACTCTTAAGTATGGGGGGAAAACCTCGTTTATACGGATACCTGGTTTCTCTATAAGACGGATTTTTTAAAACTTAGAGACGTTTTTTTTTTTTTTTGGATTTCAGCACGAAATATTACCCGGATAACACCCGAGACACTCTTAGTTGCCCCAAAACGTCGAAAAAAGCCAGCAGAGGGGTCACAGATCATTGCCTTGGTCGCAAGTTTCTCGTGGTTTTTGGATATTTTGTAGCCAACGCGAACCTCCATTGCTGGCACCATGGGAAACGCCAAGCGACCTATGGACAATGAAAAGCGGTGTACTTTGAGAAGGAGATACAAGGAAATAAATTGCTCTCAAAAAGAATTGGGCTTGTGGTAAGGCTAGAAGGACTAACAACGTTGCCAACTGTTCTCGGATCCCAACAGACATTACAACAGACATTACAACCCAAATTCAAAATGCTTGCAACCGCTCCCTTGAATTGACTGATTTTGATATCATCGAAATAGATCTGGACAATGAAAGTATGCTGAAGAGGATTCTACGCAGTTGCTGCTCATTTGTTTAGATGAAGACTCCACGACTATGCTGCTTGATTGTCTGGATGAAGAGGGTCTTACTAATTGACAACAACGCATTCCAACTTTTTCAACTAGAAAATCTGATTATTTCAACTAGAAAATCTGATTATTTTTACACTTTTTAGATGACTACTTTTAAATCATACAGCTGTGTATCAATTCAAATGGAAACCAAGCAAGCATAAACTTAATATTTCCTAATTAGGAAGGGGTTTGTTTATATGTAGGAACAACCTGGTAAACGCCATGAGCCGGACAAATTCCATACAAAATATCAATCCGGCTTACAGACGTATTACTGTTATTGATCTATTCGGCTTTTAATATCTTGTCCTCGTTCCACCTAGATCAATCTACCTCCCCAAATTCGATTTTAATTCGATCTCCCTGGAAGCGTCCTTCGTATTCCACCATCAATTTGCAGGTTTCTTACCCTATTTATGGCTGTCAGGTAAAGTATAAGCGATTAGCTAAAACACACGCGCTCAAACACCACGTTTCACCGTTTCCGGAAGTCGGACTATATAAACCCCGGTATTTCCACATCTAATGATGGAAAAACCATTCTTATTTTAACTACTTTTCTTACTTAATAAGTTTCACTCTTCAATCAATCTTCAATCAATATTCAATCAATATTCAATCAATATTCAATCTTCAATCGGTCAATCGACAAAGGAACACTATCTTCAGACTCTCTTCTTACCTGTTTCTGTCGTCTTCTTCTTACAATTTGCAGATTTAATTACTTATTTCTGACAACGGCATAGACACAGTAAAGTAACGGGAAGCTTAAAAGTAGTAGACAGGAAAACATGGTCGGGATGATCCACATGATCATATAACTGATGCTTAAATAAGCATTAACAAGAATCCGGGCTCCTCTCACTCACAAAATAATCCCACATAATAATATGCTGTATCTTTAATAAACCCTTCCACTCTCGAACTACTCACCACATCCAGAAGGTAATACTCTTTCTCACGTGACCATACTGAGCCGCACCAAGCTAAATAATGTGCAATTATGTAAGGCTGCAAAAAAAAGAATGCCCACTTCCAAATAGAAAAGAAAACCCTCCAAAACCCACAAAGATTTTTAAGACAAAAGCAAATCCCAAATCCCCCAAATCCCAAATCCCCCAAACCCCAAACGCCCCATTCATAAATGGCCCAATCGCAGCATGCCGATTTCTCAGCGCAAACAAGTCTTGAGCCGCTTACGCCTTCTAAGTGTTAGCCTGCCCTTGTGCCAGCGTGTAATGACAAATACGTGTGCGCTGATTGGCCAGTCACGAAATCTGCTGACCTTGTTCCTAGTGCCTATATGCACTCCGTGCGTGGAATCAATCACCCCGCGATTTCTATCAGACCGGGTCTGTGGTATATAAGTCGCCTGATTCTCCACTCATCAACTGAATCTTCTATTATATTTTGTACCCATCAAGAGTTTCCCCTCAAAGTTCTTATCAAATCTCAACAACTTTTTATCTTTACCCTTCCAATAAAGAGTATAGATATCCAAAAACATCCCCCGAAAAATAGTTTCTTGTTTTTGCAACCATCGCCGTTTGCATTCTTGAAACCACTTCAAACACAACCACCACATCCAAAAAAATAATACAATGGCTTGTTCTGCTGCTGAATGCGTCTGTGCCAAGAAATCCTTGTGCTCTTGTGGAAAGCAAGCTGCTTTGCACTGTAACTGTGAGAGAGCCGCTGTTGAAAACACCCAGCCGCCAAAGGATGGTGCATGTGCTTGTGGCAAGAGAATGAAGGACCAATGCACTTGCGGTGTTTCTGAAGAATCTTGTGCCAGAGAGGGCGAGATTGATTTCACCAACGCCGCCTAAGCTTTGTGTTTCCTTGCTTGTACCACTGCAACTCATGTTACGTATCATAATGACTAATCAAAAATATCAAAGAGTTGACTGCGCAACCTAATTAGCTCAACTTATCACCATAATGCCCAGTAAATAGCTATATTTAAATATACAAAAAAGAAAAGAAACACTCCGTAGCCTCTAATGACTGGCTGTTTATGCAAATCTTTTCCATAGGGTAATTGACGTGGTCGCCCCAGATCAGATATGGTCACGTGCGTAGTGTTCTTTATGTGTCACATCATTTTTTTGGTATCACGTGATTGCACCACCCACCACTTTTCCCTGGCTTCTTGCTTTCATGATTCGCAACATGATATCAACCACATTTCTTCATGCCTCGCTTATCAGGACTCCAAAGACAAGTACTAAAACTATACAGGGAATGTATTCGCTCGGTGTATACAAAACCGCAAGAATTTCAGAGCCATTGGCGGGCATATGTGAGGCAGGAATTTGCCAAACATCAACACCTTCCGAAGAAATCTTTCAATGTCATTGAACATCTTCTTCGGGTGGGACACCGCCGGTATGAAATGTACCTGAACCCAAATATCAAAGATGTGCATTAAAATATATTCTATATGGAATTCAGGTAGTCTTTTCCGTGAATCCCACGTGTTCATATCAGTTGTTTTCTGGGTACCCTGAAAAAAGTTTGTGAAAGCTCGAGAAGAGCAACTCTGTGGCATCATTTCTAGGACCCATGTCGACCATTTCCCTCTCGCCTGTGGCATCTCTTGCTATTGTTGGAGCAAACACAACTGAGAGGTTCTTGAAATTCATTCGGTTCACATTACTGTACTGATTCACCTTGTGTAGGTGTCTGCCAATCAAGTACACCGCATGTTTGTTTGCCAGCGGAAGTCTGTCAATCACACGAACTTTAAACTCGTTGCAAATGTCATTACTGTCTGCCCTGCGTTGTCCGATTCGAATGAAGTTCTCGTATAAAGCAAAAGGAATCAATGGATCGGGTAACTTCCTTAAATATCTCTTCAATGCGCTTGTGACGGCGTTTATATCTCCGCTGAGGGCTTCATTGAGTTTGGTCATTTGCTTTTTGTCTTGAGATCCATTCGTTGATACGCTAGCAAACGCGTTTTCAATGGCACTTATGGCGGAATTGCCTCCACTTAACCTGTAAATACCTTCAACATCCAATCCACGCTTCTCAACTTCCTCGATACATTTAGTTACAATCAATGGAACTTTTTCATTCTCAAAGATAGCACGCCTCTGTAGAGTTGAACTGAGAAGTGGCACATCAACTTGACCATTTGCATTTGCGCCGCCTTGCACCGTCACAAACGAATCGAGTAATGTGGTTGACCGTGATTTAGTCACAAAATTACTCACTCCTTTGCGTTGACCATAAGATTCATCATTCGAAAAACTTTGGTTCGCATTTTGATGCAGGCTCAAAGGATTTAGTTTGTATGTGCTTGCACTATGTGGTAAGCCCCCATTGGGTTGATGAGCAGTATTGCCAAAGTTTGCTGTGGTTGGAGTATTCGTAATCGTCACCTTGGGACGGCGCCAAAACTTAAGTCTCGTAGCTTTCTGGCCCTCCCCTCCATCATCATTAATTAAATCTGATGCATTACTGGCTTCAAAGGTCTCGTTCTGAGGCTCATAAACTTGGCTTGTACGGCTTCCATTCAGCCCACGAGCCTGTTCCTTTGCCTGTTCCTTTGCAAGCGCGATTGATTCTTGAAGATTTTTGTTCTCTTGTTGAAGATTTTCATTTTCCTCCTTTAAAGCTGTGCTCTGGCTAGCTAGTTCCTGAACCTCGCGGGTCAAAGCATCTTTTGCTTGCATTTCCAAAGATACTCGCCTTTGAAGAGAATTCAAAGTTTCAAGTAGTTTAGCCTTGTCAGAATTTAACTTCATGTTTTCGGATAGTAAAGTTTGTCGCCTTGAATCCAACTGATAAATCTCAAATCTAATTGACCTCATTTCGAAATCTCTCTTGGTCGTTTCGTTTTCCATTCCAGTGATGAAATTTGTATCAGACGTAGACCTTGTATGAGAATCTCTCCGAGAAGTTTGGCCAGCAGATGTAGACATTGGTAGTGGTGGGGTCGTGAAAGCCTGGCCGTTGACGGAACCTTCCAGTGCATGACGGGAATGGCTTTTGTAAGCATTATTTTCATCTCTTGATTTGAAGATCCCAAGCTTACCTGTTATTCCACTCAGACCATTTGATATTGAGCGCTTATGCCTCATCAGAATTTTGCTTCTCATACTTGCTTTACGGCTTGGCGCAGCCTTTTGTGAGTCAATGGCATCCACTTCTTCGTTTACAGAATCTTCCAAAGTTTTTACTTGGGTAGGCAGCTTCATCGCACGCGGCTTATGCAAATCAACGCCATCCAATCCCAAACCTCTTGGCTCATTAGCTCCACCCGTTCTGTCGTGTAGCTGTTTTGAATCTGGCTCATTTTGTCGAGGTGTCGAGGGTACTTCCGGCAAAGCCAAGCGGGGAGGTGGTGATGATGCAGGGGGGATCTGGCGGTTGACAGAACGTTTAGGTGTGGTGATGGACAGATCATTGTACTTGTTCTCCGGACTCCTTGAATCCGAGTTGGGCTCGGACGATACATTTGCGTCATTCGTTTCGACCACGCGCGCCTGTCTATTGACCTTAGCCATTGGGGAAGAGAAGACAGAGCGTGGGATGCGGCTGTCGTCCACAGAAATAGAATTCAGCCTTGCATTACGCTGAGCATTGGTTGCGTTATGAAAGTCATTGTCGTGGAACTGGTTGGGCGAAAGGAGAAGGATATTTTTATGGGGCGACTCCTGCTCCGTGGGCCATGCGCGCGGTTTGCCAGACTCTTGGCGTAATACCGGGGTCTCACGGGATGAGAAGCTCAGCACATCGTTTTTAACCGGATCGCGGGAAGCTGGTTCTATTTGTGTCGAGGTTGATGACCCATTTGCATCCGCGTGATTATATAACGTGGATGGCGTGTTTGGTGCTGAGAAGGAGTCAATGAGCTCGAGGATGGCACCGTCGGGCTCGTCGGTCAGGTGCATGAAGCGTCTCTCTAATTTTTCGCGGACGCGGCGAAGATTAAGCTCGTCGTCCGAATCATTGACCTCCTCGATGTCATATGAAGTATTTGCCTGAGGGTTTGAAGGGGTGTTCGGAAGTGCCAGTGTTAGTAGGGTATGTTCGTTGGTGATTATCAGTATTTGCGCCAGCGAGGATGTAGTGGACGTAGACGTGTAGCTTGGCATCGATACCATGGGAGGAGGTTGTGATCCCGAGGCAGACACAGACTCAGGAACCGAAGAAGCTCCCATACTTGATGCGGACTCAAAAGTCGAAACTGAAGAAGCCGCGAGTGGTGCTGCATTTGCAAGAGATTCAGCAAAAGAGGGTGAGGTTGTCAGTCCACGTGAGCCCGGATGGGGTGGAAGCTGTTTGTTGAGTAGTGATGTCAGCGACTGGTCACTGTGCAAATATACATCCAATGAGACCTGTGACTGTGCTTGGGCTTGGTTTGGGCTTTGTCTTTGGCTTTGGTTTGGCGTTGGCCTTTGACTTGGATTTTGACTTGGGTTTTGGCTCGGGTTTTGGCTCGGGTTTTGGCTCGGGTTTTGGCTGTGGCTTTGGCTGGGTGTTTGGCTCAGGTTTTGACTCTGGCTTTGACCTTGGCCTTGGCCTTGACCTTGGATATGGCTGTGGCTTGGGCTGTGGCTTTGTGAAGTTTGCAGTTGCGGTTGTGGCAGTGGTAGCAAAGTAGTAGCCGCCAGTCTAGAAAAAGCTTGGATGGGGTTTTCAGCTTCTTCGTTAGGTGACGGCCGCAGCAGCAGCAGGAGCAGTGCTAGCTGTTTGCGCTTCAAGTCGTGCTTCTTCTTCTTCGCTATAAGCTCCTCGTGGCATGCCATGCAGAACAAGCCCTTGGAGGTACGGGCATAGCGCAAGTCCTCAATCTTCAGTTTACAAACTCGACACTTGAAGCAGTTGGAGCAGTATGCCTGATCGCCGGTGAGAATGGCCAAGTCGTCGATTTTCTTATGACACTGCTTACAACTATACGAACAGCTCAGACACACGAGGCTTCCGTTTCCTAATACCAAGAAGTTCAGGTTACAACCAAGCAGTTTTTCACACTTGAAGCACTTGAAACAACTGATATGCCAGCGGTCCTCGCCAAGCTCATACGCGTGACCTTCGAAAATGGCTAGGTTGCATTTTTTACACGTCTGCGCCGGCGGCTGGAGGGGTGCGAGCACATCAGACATGGTAGCTAATAGGTTAGAAGTGTAATGACGACGAATGTAAGAGGGGAAAGTTTTCAGGACGCGTTTCCGGGATGTTTAGTTTGGTTTGGTGCAGTTGTTTGGGTGTTTCAAGAAGGTTTGAGCGGTGTTTCAGGGTGTTTTTTGCGTGGTACGTGCACTGGGTCTCGTACAAGGCGGGTGCGAAGAGGGTGTGAGTGTTTCACCAAAGTATTTTTGAGAACGGGAGGATCGGATCTTTCCGAAAGGGGTGCGTGTCGCTGGGGAATAGGACGGCCTAAAAAGGAAAGAAAGAAAGAGGAAAAAAAAAATGAGACCGCCATAACCAGTGGGGAAGTCGCACACGCACGGAAACGAATCGAGTGACGTCAATCAGTGGTGAGATAAAAAAAAAAAGATTTACAGCCAAGAGAAGAGAATAAAAGGAATTAGAGAAAACCATATATTACCAAAGTTGACAAAACGTTAAAGTTAAATCGTGAAAAAAATTGAAAAAATTGAAAAAAAAAAGAAAGAAAGAAAAAAACTGTGAATGAAAAGCATGAAAATGAAAAGCATGAAAATGAAAAAAAAAAAAAAAAAAAAAAAAAAAAAAAAAAAATTAAAACTTGTTCATGTCACTGCCCGCACACATGCATTCCTTGGATTTTCTTAAAATAGAAATAAATAAAAAATCTCGGCAAAGAGGAAGCTGGTACCGTACTTGGCTTTAGTTGGCTTGTATGCTGCTTGGATGGACCGCGACATTGGCAGCAGCACACAGGTCGAGGAGCCACCGAGCCAGTAATCGAGAGAAAATGGGAACAATAACGCAAACAAAATATAAATAAGAAGCTGGCACTTCCAAGCAAAATTTACGCGTATTGTGCTACCTACTACTGGACATGGTTGTGAGTGATGGGAGATTGGGAGTTGGAATATAATTGGGTGCCTGCGGTTAAGACACCTCTTGGCGTAATAGTGATCAATGGGATGATCAATGGGATGATCAATGGGATGATCAATGGGATGATCAATGGGATGATCAATGGGGCAGTATCGACCTTTCAACGACCCAATACCGACTGTTTATACGGTGATTGTAGGAAGCTGGCCCTGCAAGGAAAAAAATAAAGGAACAGTGAAAAGAACAGTAAGAAATAAAAAAATAAAAAGAAAGAAACAAATATAATTAAAGAACAAACAAGAGTAAAAGTAAAAAAAAAAAGAAAAGAAAATAATCTTGAAAAGGCTTTCATTAGTTTTTAAATCAAAACTGGGAAGGCTCTCTTGGGCTAATGTTGATGGGTACTCAAATCCTACCGGTTGTCTCCGTACTGCAAAAAACGATCATCAAATACATCTCACTGTATGTTAATTAACCTTGATGAATTTTCGCGGATCCTCATGTGTGGCTCATAAAACCATCCGAGGGAATGAAGTACTTGTAATCCTCAGGAATTACCGATCATTGGTCGCGACGCGGGGCGACACTTGTGTTTAGTATGGACCAGGAAGCTCGACTTGTTCCACTTGTTCCACTTGCTCGACTTCCATGACTAGAAGGGTTGTATCTCAGCCGATCTAAGGAATGATAGTAGGGATGATAATAAGATAGAGAGACACATCCACCCGGGTTCTATCCTATATTAATAGCCTACTTCTGCAACCTAAATGTCTAATTTGCCATCTTTGGACCCCAACCAGTTCCTTAAATGAAATGCATTATAGATTAATTACTCTGACCAAGTTACACCTCAAGTATAATAGTGGTTAAGAAGTTTGTATGGCCCAATTCCTCGAGCCTCGCGAATCCTTCAAATAACATACATGAGTGGGACGATTATTGCAAAAGCATCAGTCAAGAACCCGCATTTTTTACATGATGGGCTTACATTCGGTGAATCAAGGAAAATAAAAGGTGAAACCCCATGGAAAATATGAAATGTGCTTGGTATTGAGTATCTGGTTAAAACATCCTCACTGGGACGGATGCTATTTATATGCGAAAAGTTAAGCCTGCGAAAACGAGTCACTTGAACGAGACCTTCCATCCACCATCTGCTTCCATTGTAGCTAATGCCCTCTTGCTAGCTCAGAAATCCCCCTGCAAACTTCAACGGTTCATTGTCCATTGAGATTCACCACTGGTGTTTCTCTTGGGAACAAATTTCCATCAAAAACAGAAGCTTAAGAGTGATCCATCAAATCACGAGCATCACAAACGGTCAGGACTAACATGGTACTATGCACGGTACCGCTGAAAGTCGTTTCCTTCTTTAAAGCGTAGCTGGAGAGTCCCGGTAGCACCAATGAAACATCAAACATACTAAGGCCACAACGACTAACAAAGCAGTCTTACTGTTTCTGGAGTTTGACTCATATCATTGGCAGTCTCGAATACTGAATATTAATCACCGAGGCTAATTAATGTCTCGGGCAGAAATCAAAATGACGATCGTGGGCTTTCGGAATTTAGAGAATTTATGGCTCGAACTCCGCTAGCTGCTTGTCGGGTTTCTCTTCGATGTACATGTCATCAACCCCCAGCCAGTCCACGTGGATCTGTCTGTGCAAGTCGGTGTTCTTCAACACATAATCACGCTCCTTTTGCCAATTGGACTGTCTGTCTTCGAAGCCCTGGCCCCAAGACTTATCGTACACCTTCATGATCTTGGCCTGTTCGGCCTGTCTGACCTCCTCTAAGGCCATCCATTCCATATGCTTAAGATCGTCAGAAGAAGGCTCATAGATGTGCCAAATGACATAATGGGGCAACCCCACCACGGAGTAGCCCATGCGCTTGCTCATTTTACCGAAAGCCTCGGTCTCGGCATGCTTCTCGAATGAAAAAGCCGGGAAATGAGAGCCCGTGCGGAACACCTTGCCCTTGGTCAAGATAGACACTCCGCCAATACCGTCCAAGTCCATCTCAACCTCTGGGTCGCCATAGGGGTCACGCAAGTAGGCAAGATGCGGACGCCAGGTTTGATACTCGACGTATCCTTCTACAATACATGCATCCTCGTCCAAGGTTTCAGCAAGCAGAAGGCCACCATCAGACTCCTGCCACGAGTTCAAGTCATAAGGCTGCTGGTTGCCCAACCAGTCGGGCAACGGCCGCCACACGTTTGGAACAATGACATCCTTATCGTGATGCATTAAGTCCTCTAAGATTGTGGGAGGCACGGTTTCTACATCGGCATCTCTCCAGTAAACGTACGAGTGGTAAGGTTTTATGGCCACCGACCACAACCAGTTGCGCGCGCGGGCCATTAACTTACGGCGGGGCCCCTGAGCGGCGAACCCGTGTCTATCGGAAAACGACTGGCCAATAACCTGGCCGAAATCCTTCTCGAAGATCTCAATCTCACCAAACCGCAACGACACGTTGGGGTCACCTTGGATATCGTTCAAATGACGCAAGAGCTCTCCCATTGTATCATCACTGGAGTCCGATACCAAGAAGGCCAAGTCAATAAGGTGGTGAGGATACGTCAAGTTACGCATATGGCCAAAAAACATTGGTAAATGGGCAGCGGCATCACGCAACGGAACGCAGAATAGCACCCGCTCTTCACGTTGCCAGCCATCGGGCAGCCCCACGTAATTTGCCAAGTCGAAGAAATGCGCCGAAGGCGTAGATCCGAAGTTTGGCACGTAGAAACTGCTGCGTGACACCAGCACCATCTGTACGAGAGTAAAAAGCGTCAACACGGCGGCTAAAACGGCAACCTTGACCTTGTGTTTGATGAGGCCGGTGGACACGTTTTTTTTGTTGAATGCCGATTTGATGGACGAGAGCAAATCCGTTGACTTGGTCTTTTCCGTGTATTCATACGGCGTCATTTGAATGATCAGGGCCATGTTCGGACGTATGCTCACACCAGTGAAAGAAGAAGAAGAAAAAATGTACTGGCGAAAGAAAACCGAGGAGGGCGCAAAGCTTAATGAAGTCCCCTTGTGTTTCAGACAGGGAAGGTTTTTGTATACTTGCTTGCCTCGAAAAAAAAATGTCCTTGCTAACACTTGAGCTTATGGAAGACGGAGATTTTTTTGGCAAACCATAGAAAAAAAAAAGACAACCTACTGTTGATGTGGCAGTGTGCAGGACGGACCTGATTCCAGTGTGGTGGTTGATTTCGGTGTGGGCACCCGGGCGGGCCCTCGCGATCAAGAAAGTGGCAGTGGCTATGGCTATGGCTATAATGGGAGTTTTGGACTTGGGGGATATTTCCCACTTCTTCATTTGGGTGCTTTTTTTGCTGCTTTGGATCTTTTTTTCTTTTTTTCATGCTGTTGCTCCTTCTCTGCCTTTTGAACGTAGGCATGTCGCAGTCTCCGAATAAGCCATACTGGTGGCCAGTGTTTTCATTTCTCTCTTTTTTGTTTCACCATGCAAGGTCTAAATTCAGAGCAGTGGACCAGTGGAGGGTACACGGAAAACAGACCATCTCAGAAAGATGCAAAAATGTGCAAAATTATTCAGAAAATATGCCGAAAAAACCGGTAGGGAACTCTACAAGGGTTTAAAATGCAAAATTCAAAAAAAAAAAAAAGAACATCGTCAATACGTCTATGATTGATGGTTTATATCGTAGAATGCAAATTTATTAGGGGTCGTGGGTGCAACCTCAACCTCAACATTTGGTGGCAGCAAACCACGTGGTCGGGAGGAGAAGGTCGCACGCGTGGGGCTGGATCGAAGTACGAGAACGACAGAGCAGAACGATATTGTGGGACGAAAGAAAAAGAAAAAGAAAGGTATATCTTTAAAAAAAGTGACTATTCTTCATTGCTCACTTTTGCGTTTCTCTTTCTGTTTTGTTTGTTTCTGCTTTGTTTCTGTTCGTCTTTCCCTTTGTTCTCCCTAACTCTTCCTTCACTTGCACTGGCAATACTCTTCATTATACATGTTTCAAAGGCGTGGCAAAAGGATATTAAAGAATCTCGAAAAAAAGAATCAGCAATGAAGTTTTCAAGAAAACTTTGTTTTACTACTTTCTTCGTCGTTAGAAAAAGAAAAGTGGTAAACTGACACCCACTTGATGTGTAATTAATTAATTGACAGTGTGCAGAGCTCATTTCGTCATATTGCTGGTTTATACAGTAAACAGCCAAACTCTCGAGTCACAATACTTCTTTTTATGTTTGCTTTCTTCTCTTGAAACCCTCTATACAAAAAAGTGGTATGGAAATTCTCATCTGGCCAAACAACAGATTGTGTTAGGGTGTGTGTGTAATGGGTCCCACCCAACATGAATGTGCTTAATGGTGTATGGTGTCTAATCATGTGTACCTGAAAGCTTCCTGACTCTAATTAAATATTTCGGGTTTGAAACGGTACCATGATATTTGGGCCCGCAATGACTTCATCCTATGCTTTTCTGATATTCTTACGTGACATGGTACTGAAAATATGTGAGCAAATCTATTAGAAAAACGCCACACTACGAGTGTGTGTATTAATTATCACTTCATAGGCTGGAAATATAATATTAGTCTACAACAAGACCGCACATAACACATTGACTCCACTATATACAATAGAGTTTTTTACTATGTTTATAGAATAGAGGAAACCTGACTAGATGGTTCTATTTTTTATATGAAGTCGACCCATTCCCACCTCCTCTGCGATAGGTAAGTGATGGGATACTAATGATTAATGAGCAATTTCCCACTTGAGAGCTGGTCACGCCCTTCATTTCTTTAACGACTCGATTCTAAGTACCACTTATTTACTCAGATGATTACTTGGTAAGATAATTACTCGATTAAGAGCCACTTGCACTTCTTCCTTTCCAAATTTTGTTTCTCAAAAAACAACCATTCCATAGGGCTAGCAATGTCAGGATCTTTAAAGCCGGCTGGCTAGTATGTATTGAGTGTTTCAGTGGTGATGAGCAAAGGTGGCATTATCCCATAGCATAGCGCTACATATATAGTATTTCCTGGGTAAGTCTAGAAGAATCCACATGACTAATCAGGAGTCCCAGGGGTAGCAGGAGTGACAGGTGAACTGAGGGTTGATATCTGTCCATTGCTACCCCTTGCAAATTTCCCGAAATGCCGTAGGATCCAAAGCTAATCATGATCGAGACACCTGATTGTGTCCAGAAACCATTATTTATCAGAGAACGATATGGGACCCTGGCAAGCAAGGTGCAGTTATCATGACCCTCATATACCAATCTACTACTAACATATGGGGAGTTTAGACTTGAACATGATCCTAATGAATAATGGAAAAAAAATCATAAAACATTATTACACTCGTTTCTTCCCCTTGATTGTCTTTTCTCAATCCTCTGAATCATTCCAAATGTTGCTCATTCATGAATCAATGGAAAGGTTGATGACAAGGTGGGCGAAGAAATGTTTTTGCATAATAGCCAGCTCAACAGGTTGATGGCAAAATGTTTGTTTATGTCTTTGTAATCGAATTGAAACGGTCCTAGCTTTCAAATTTCGAACACATCTGACCTTTCCGGTGTGTCTAGAATGTTTTCACATGGTCTGTACATCTACTGTAAAACTCGGATATAAATACGGACAAATTCTGGGAGTTTCTGTCGTGCTACCGGCATTACCGTAATAGGAAAATACCATATTGCTGGAGCAAAGATACCAGTCATCACGACAAAAGTGATGCCATTTTGGGCTCTGATTCTTTATTCATAGACAGCCGGAGAAGTTCCCAAAAGAAAAGCTCTAATATAATCAAAAGAGCGTACAGAGTGCGCAAAGACAGTGCTCAAAGAGTTTGCAAGCATAGGGTTTATTAAACTGATTCGTGTTGTGCACACCATGAATTGGCCCCGCAAAAAAATGATTTCTCCAAACCCAAAAGTGAAATCGTATTTTGAAAGAATTAATCCATGTGGGTACAATTGAAATCACTTGTGTCGATAGTGCATTCTCCTGCTCGAAAAACGATTTGTCGGTGAACAAAATGGATTGTCGACCCCGAAAAACGATTTGTCGGTGAACAAAATGGATTGTCGACCCCGAAAATCTTATCTCGTGACGGAAAACTCCAACATCTACGTGAACAGCGTATTGTCTCCCTGGAAAATTTTCAATTCACACATGACATAGACTAAAATCTGCTTTCTGGAAATACATACATCCACGAAGAAAACAAAACTGCTCTCACTCAAACAGCTCGTTCTTTATGAAAATGATATCCTGCTTTTCAACTAAGTCCGTGATATTATCCATTGACACTAACGGCAGATAATCAAGGGCCAGTCGTATTTCAAGGGTTATCTGAATCATCTACCCTCTTTGCAGCCCTACTCTTTCGTTTTGACAAGAAATCATTTTATCAAAGAGCCAAGTATATTTCTCTTTTCATTATGGATGAACATATTCTCAGAGAGGAGATTTTGTTCTACATCACAGATGATTCATAATTTCAGCACCACACTTAGTATACGTTTTTTTCGCGGGAGTTTTCATTTTTCCGACACCAGGTTTTACTTTTCATGGTGGACAGTTTATTACACGGACAATCCATTTTCGGAGGAGTATTCATTATTGACACAAGTGGTTTCAATTATACCCACAGAGATTGATTTTTCGACAAGGTGATTTTCATTTTCAACTAAGAGAAATCATTTTTTTCCTGGGTCAGTTCATGTTTTGCACAACACGAATTATTTTACAAACATTGTATGTTGGTGGTGGAGCGGCATGCCTGACGCGAAAGGTGACTGAAGCAGAAGGTGATTGTTGAGCATAGATTGATCAAGTTATGATCAAGTTATGATCAAGTTATGATCAAGTTATTCAATACTAACAGACGACTTTTCAAAAAGTTCAATTAATATTCTTTATTTTATCCTGTGCACAATAAAGTAATTGCTACTTATTTAATTGCTAGCCACACATACAAACTCAACGCAAATGACTCACCCTTCCCTATCTTTTCCCTTCAATAAATTCTTCCGGGTGTATATATTACTCGAACATGGAGATGTAGTATCTGAAGAATCCTCTCGAGCAAACATTACAAATAAACACTTTACAATAAAATCAAAAGATTTCAACCTGAATAAGTCAAAAGATTTCAGATTCAATAGAGGCAAAAGATTTCAAACCCAATAAAAGCAAAAGATTTCAAACCCAAAAGCAAAAGAAATTCAATCAAATGAAAGCCCCCCATTTTTCTATTTACTCTCCTTTCGCCTCCTCTTCAAACCACGCCCTATAAAAAAAAACAGTGGATTATCGACCACGCCCTGCGTCGCGCACGCACTGCAAGAACGCGCACCCATATTTACATAACATACATCCATCGAAAAGGTTCCAGGCACTTTCTACTGAAAAACACGCAACCCCAAAATCTCATCGATCGGCACAGAAAGCCTGACTTAGGAACTTGGTCTTTTCCTTCCCACCTCTAAATATCTCTCCCTGCCCCGTTAAATATCTCTTCCTGGCAATGAAGGTCGAAGAGCTCATCATAGATGGGTTTAAATCTTACGCCACAAGAACTGTGGTGAGTGATTGGGATCCTCAGTTCAATGCCATCACCGGGCTTAACGGATCGGGAAAATCCAACATTCTCGACGCCATTTGCTTTGTGTTGGGTATCGCGTCCATGTCCACGGTGCGGGCGTCCAATTTACAGGACTTGATTTATAAAAGAGGCCAGGCCGGAGTCACCAAGGCGTCGGTGACGATTGTTTTCGATAACTCCGAAAAGGAAAAATCCCCTATTGGCTTTGAAAATGCCCCCAAGATCTCCGTTACCCGCCAGATCATCTTAGGTGGTACTTCGAAGTACTTGGTCAATGGCCACAAGGCTCAGCAGCAAACCGTGCTCAATCTTTTCCAATCGGTCCAACTTAACATCAACAACCCCAACTTCTTGATCATGCAGGGTAAAATCACCAAGGTGCTCAACATGAAGCCGCTGGAGGTTTTGGCTCTCATCGAAGAGGCTGCTGGAACGCGTACTTTTGAAGACCGAAAGGATAAAGCGTTAAAGACCATGGCCAAAAAGGAGGCGAAGCTCCAGGAGATCCGAAGCTTGCTTCATGAAGAGATCGAGCCCAAACTTGAGAAGTTGCGCTCGGAAAAACGCGTGTTTCTTGAATTCCAAAAGGTCCAAACCGACCTTGAAAAACTTACGAGGGTGATAGCCAGCCACAATTACCAGCTCAAGTCGGCACAGTTCCATCAATACTCGACCTTGCGCTCACAACATGAAAACATTATGGCTGATTTGAACGCACAGGTCCTGCGACTCGCATCCGAGGTCCACAACTTAAGCGCTGACCTTGAACAAGTGAAAAAACAAAAGGAATCTGAGCTCTCTAAAGGAAGTGTTATCGAGCTTCTTGAACGCAACGAAACTCAACTTTCTGACGACATCACCCGTATGGTCACGTCACGTGACTTGACCACAGAAAATGCAAAGGAGGAGCACGCCCAAGTCGAGTCTTTGAAGTCCCATCTCCAAATTCTACAAGACCAAGCGGCCAATTCCGCTGACTTGTTTGCATCCCTTGAAGCCCAGTATAACTCCAGTAAGGCTCGTTTTGCCTCCATGAAGGAGGAGTACAATAAAAAAGAGGAACTTCTCTCGACCTTGTCCACTGGTGTCACCGCAAAGGGTGGTTCCGATGGTGGATATATGTCCCAGCTTAAGCAGTGCAAAGATGACTTGAACACTAGTCAAAACTTCATCTCGAAGTCGAACTTGAAGGTTGCTCACTTGCGGGAAAAACTCCGTAATGACGCGTCCCGTCTTGAACTAGCTAAAAAGGATAGCGAGGTTCTTCTTGAGAAAATCCTGGCCTACAAGGAAGAAATCGCCATCAAGGAATCCAAGTTCAAAGAACAAGGCTTCGATATCCAGACATTTAATGAGCTACGAGACCAAGAGAGTATGATCCGGAAACAGCTAGATGATTATCACCATCAGCTCAATGGGATCAAGAGAGATGTGGGAAACATTGACTTCCACTACTCCAAGCCACACGCAAACTTTGACTCCAACTCGGTGAAAGGTGTTGCCATGCAATTGTTTAGTGTCCAAGACAATCAATCTGACAAGGCAATGGCCTTGCAGGTTTGTGCTGGTGGCCGCTTATATAATGTTGTGGTTGATACGGCAGATACTGCGTCTGCTTTACTTGAGCGTGGTAACTTAAGAAGAAGAGTCACTATCATCCCCTTGGATAAAATTAAGGTATGGTCGATTCCTCAGAACAAAGTCACTTATGCAAGAAGCAAGTGTCCCGACAAAGTCGAGCTAGCATTAAACCTTGTTGATTTTGAAGAGGAGCTTGCCAAGGCCATGACGTATATTTTTGGCTCGACTTTCATCTGTTCTGACCCAAACACTGCCAAAGAAATCACTTTTGACCCCAAGATCAGAGCAAGGTCTATAACTTTGGATGGTGATGTGTACGATCCGGAGGGCAATTTGTCTGGTGGTTCTAGGAGAAACAATTCCTCCATATTGCTTAAAATGCAACAGCATAACCAGCTTTCTCAGAAGATAGCGCATCTTGAGAAGAGGCACGCCGAAATCAATCAAGAGTTGTATCGGCTTGATCTGTTGAGCAGAAGTACTAAATCTTTGCAAAACGAGCTCAATTTAAGCAAGCATGAATTGTCTTTGCTCCAAAGAAAGTTGGACAATAGTCCAGCTGCTAGTATTATCAAAGAAAGTGAAATCAATACTCAGGAGATTGAAAAACTTCAGGAACTAATCATTGGTGAAGAGGAAAACAGTGCTGCGCTAACCGAGCAAATCTCAAAAATCACCAATGACATCAAAGAGTTTAATCAAGACAAAGGTTCCAAACTCAAGGAGTTGGAGCAAGAATTGAAAAGTTTAAGAAAACACATTGCCAAAGAAGATGGACTCGTTAAGAAATCCAGTGATGAATACCAAAATTTGGAAATTGAAGTGGAGCAGCAGAAGGTGGAAATTGCTTCGTTGAAGGAATCAATCGAGTCTCATGAAGGCGCATTGAAGGACTCGAACATCAAATTGGAGGAAATCACGAAATCTCTTGGTGAAATGAGCGGACGTCTTGATGAAATTCGTGCAGAACTTGAGGATGAAAGGGCCAAGATGCTTGGCTTCAATGATGAAATTAATGAATTGACCAATCTCATTGCTAACAAAAATGAGGAAATGAACGAAGCAAGACTCTCTATACAAAAGTTGAGCCATGATCTTGAAAAGGCCAATGGTACTACCTCGAGCTTGAGGCATCAACTAGATGAACTCATTCAGGAAAATGAGTGGTTAACCGAGGAGAGTGTGGTGAACAGTATCATCCAACAATACCCAGATGTGAACATTGAAGAGTGTGAGGCACAGGCGGCCGTTCTTGGAGAAAAGTTCCAAAACATGAAGCGAAAAGTTAACC
Organism: Metschnikowia lachancei; assembly: GCA_030572615.1. Classification (NCBI taxonomy): domain Eukaryota; kingdom Fungi; phylum Ascomycota; class Pichiomycetes; order Serinales; family Metschnikowiaceae; genus Metschnikowia; species Metschnikowia lachancei. The sequence goes on along the minus strand of JAJMAK010000212.1, from coordinate 1,416 downwards.
CTAACATTATGAGTATGATCGATAATGTTGAAAAGAAGGAAGCTGCTCTCATGCATATGATCCGCACTATCGTCAAGGATAAGTCAAAGATTGAAAATACCATCGACAAGCTTAATGGCTATAAGAGAGAGACCCTTGATGCGACATACCGGAAGGTTTCGGAAGATTTCGGCAACATCTTTGCTGATCTTCTCCCTGGATCGTTTGCAAAATTGGTGCCGGTGAATTTCCTTGATGTTACGAACGGTTTGGAAGTTAAGGTGAAGTTAGGGCCCGTCTGGAAAGAAAGTTTAGTGGAGTTATCTGGAGGTCAAAGATCGTTGATTGCATTATCCTTAATCATGGCATTGTTGCAATTCAAGCCTGCGCCGATGTACATTCTTGATGAGGTTGATGCAGCGTTGGATTTATCACACACACAAAATATTGGTCATTTGATCAAGACTAGGTTCAAGGGGTCCCAGTTCATCGTGGTATCCTTGAAAGAAGGTATGTTTACCAATGCCAACCGAGTGTTTAGAACAAGATTCCAAGATGGTACTTCGATGGTTTCGTCCATGTGATGTACTACAGTTTTGGGGGTTCATCCATGTGATTTCCACTACAAGTATGAGATCTCATTAGTCATATTCTGAAAAAAAAAATACAGCTCGTCTATATTTCTTTCCATGTAAAAGTACAATGCCCGATATTTGCCCGTTACTCGTTTTTCTTTGCCCCAGGACTTTGCGGTATGGAATTTTCATCGCCCACGCTTTCGTCAATTGATGCAATGGCAGTCTTAAGGGCGTCGTCGTCGGCAAATCTCAAACTCTTTCTTTTTTTCGTTGTTTCCGGAGACGAGTTCAGCACAGAGGTGGAAAACGTAGACGTAGTACCATCACTCACATTTGCAGTTGGAGAGTCAAATACCAACTCAGCAGTTCTAATCCACCTCCGGCGACGCGTGTATTTGGAATATGAATCATCGGTGGTAGGCTTCTTCCAAACATTATCTGTGTAAATGAAGGCCTCATCGTTTGTGGGCTTCACCGTCGTCTTCGACCGCTTACTCGACGGAAGCACAATGGCACCATCATTCGTAAGGTCCAAACGCCATGCTTTGTCGACCCATCTCCAACGTGCACCAGAAATAGCCGGGTGCAGCTGGAAATACTGCTGCAGCTGGGAGAAGTTGGAGTCAGCATTTGGCAACTCAAAAGAGTCGATTGAAGAGGATTCATTCAAAAACTCATCGGTCCATGGAGCACGCTCATAGGTGAGCAAGTTCGAGGTCCAACCAATACCAAGCCAGCGACGCTGGTTCTCGTAAATGACATAGGTGAATCTTACGGGTTTTGAGAGGTCGGAGCCTGCCACCGAAGGAGAGAGCCCGGTTTTTTGGACTTTTGCGAAAGCTGCGGCAAAAAGCGAGTT
>JAJMAK010000211.1:0-27425 GCA_030572615.1 Metschnikowia lachancei | reverse complement strand
CCAGAAAAACAGGCACTTTATACCCCTAATGCCCAAGGCAAATGGCACTGTTTGCTGGACGCGTCAATCGAGCTTCTGTATGAGCAACTCAATGACGACTTCTGTGATTGTCCCGATGGTTCGGACGAGCCCGGGACCAATGCATGTGCTTTCACCAAGGATGCGCCAAAATACTTTTACTGTGCTAACGAAGGGTATAAAGAGGCATATATCGAGAACTATAAGCTCAACGACGGAGTATGTGACTATGATATATGTTGTGATGGCTCCGACGAGTACAAAACTGGGGCGTGTCCAAACGTGTGTGGCCAGGTGAAGGCGCAATTTGAAGAATACATGGTGGCGAGAAAAAGTGCCGTGCAAGCAGCCTTAGGAGCCAAGAAAGACTTGGAAAAATCCGCCCACCAAATAAAACAGCTACTTGTAAAATCCGCAGATTCTCTTTCGAGGGACATTCTGCAAGAAGAGACCCGCTTGGTGGCTTTGACTAAAGAGTTGGAGCAGGAACAGCAGAAGCAACAAAATCAGGCAGAAAATGGTAAAGAGGACCCCTCGGTGGCTTCTATCATCGACACTTTCATAGATGAACACCTGCGGAAACTAGAAAACACGTTTTCACACTGGCTGGATCACTCCAAGAAGGCCAGCCACCGCATACATGTGTTAGAATCCATGTTGGACAATCTTCTCCACAACTATAACCCTAACTTCAATGACCAGGCCGTAAAACAGACGGTAGCTTCTTATGCAGACTATATTTCCAACAAACCTGACGCTGACACCGACGAGCCTGTTTTTGATATCACGGAATTCGGTTTGGGGAATGTTGCGCAGGCTTTGCAGAAGGCAGTACCTAGCCAAAATATTATCTCGGACTCGAACTCAACCCCAGACTCAGACTCTTCCATTTTCGGTAAGTTGCTTGAAAGGTCTCGCTCATTTTTTGGAAACCCAGCGGGCTCGCCACCTGCTCCTCTTCAACAGACTATTCAGGGCCCCCCAAGTGAAAGAGCGGAACAACTCTCTGAACAAATCCGTGATATCGAGAAAAACTTACAGAGTAAAAAGTCCGAGGAATCTATCTACAAGGATGGCTTGGCGGCTGATTACGGCGACTCGGATATCTACCGTGCCGTCAAGGGCAAGTGGGCCAATAAGATGATTGGTGAATACAACTATAGACTTGGGTTTCTAGATGCTCTTTATCAGGACAACACGTTGGTTGGGCGGTTTGTGGGAATCCAAGGCACGTCCATGTTTTACGCCCACGGCAGCAAGTGTTGGAACGGACCCCAGCGTTCGGCACGCGTGGATATGGTGTGTGGCCCAGCCCATGACTTAATATCGGTCAGCGAACCGGAGAAGTGTCAATACAGGTTCCTCATGAGCTCTCCGTTGGCGTGTAACGACATGACCGACGATGAGATCGCCAAGGACTTCAAGGTGGACAGGGCCCGGTTAGAGGTTTAGGTTATTTGTTGCACACACCCGTCTATGAATATGTCCATGTCTTTGTCCATACATTCATATATCCAATATCCAGAACCTCAAAATGCTTAATCAAACGTGATCTTCTTACCTTCGAATTTCACGTTCTTCATCTTCTCCTCAGCAAGCCTCTTGGCCTCCCAAGATGGATGCACCTGCAGAGCCGGAGCCAGGACCAGCGACGACGACGGAGCAGACCCGGCAGTCTTGGAGGTGTTTTTCTCTTGTGCGAGTCTTGCCTTGAGCTCTCTCTTGCGCTGTCTTTCTTCAAACTCTTGTTGCTTGCGTTCTCTTTCGCTGGCGAGTCTCAGGCTTTCTTTCTGCACGTGGTTGGCCTTCGTGCCGTACTTCTGCTCCCAGATCTTCTGTCTTGCACGCTGGCCTCTTCTGTTTTTACGAGTGGTGGTGGCCTCTTTGACGATTTTATCGTTATCCACGTCCTCCTCCTCGTCGGATCCTCCTGAGTAGTAGCCAGTGGCCAATTCAGGAAGGGCCAACTTTTTGGACTCCTTCTTTTTCTTCTCCTTCTTCTCTTTCTTTTCCTTCTTCTCCTTTTCCTTCTTGTTCTTCTTTTTGGTTAAAGAATCCTGATCACTTTCACTGCTGTCACTTTCGGACATTTCTTGGTCAGTGATTTCGTTGTAGTCGACATTTGGATCCGCCACGAACTCTTGTTCCTCGTCAGACCCAGCAACCAAATTATCATAAGCCGCGTACTTTTCAAAAGCCTCCTCGGGGTCGATCTTGGATTTTCCGTCATCGTCACTTTCGGATTCACTTTCAGATCCACTATCAGATTCACTATCAGATTCACTATCAGATTCACTTTCGGACTCATCACTGTCACTGTCACTGTCACTATCGTCTCCACTGTCAGCATCTCCACCGGCAGTGACATCCTTGGCATTCTTACCGGTTTCCTTCGAGCGAGCAGCAATTTCGTCCTTGGTCAAGTTACCCCTGATTTTACGGAAACTCCAGTCGATTTCCAGACATAGTGTTTTCATTTCCTTCAGATTCCACAACTTCGAGATGTAGTCGTTCACAACCTTATCGTTCTGGCAATACGTGATGAAGAAACGCGACGGATTCTTTGGCAGAGACTTATCTGTGAGGTGTTCCCGCACGTCCTTGGAAATATACGCGGGAGGGTTCTGTCTCGCCTCTTTGTTGACCAAAATTGCCGCCAGAATGATCTTGATAAGTTTTGCGGTAATGAGCTCCTCGTGGAACTCGGCACTCTGAAACAATGTCTGCGCATGTTTCTCTTTTTCCCCAACAGCTTTCTGTTTTTGCTTCTGCTTGACACTGCGCAACACGTCTCGGCTCAATTTCTTATACGATCCATGATACTTTTTGCAGAACAAGTCTGTTTTGAGTGCGTGGATTTGTTGGAATGCCTCGTTGGGTGTGCTGGGAAGCTTCTTCATCAAGTGAGAGTTGTTTCTGGCATTGATCAACTTTTTAGTGAAAGAGAACCGTGGTGTTGCTTGGGTGTACTTGGCCTCAAGAAGATCTAGCTTCCATAATTCGTTTCTTTTTTCCTTCATTGTGTGGTGAAATATGTGTTCTTGAGTTTTGTTCTTGAGTTTTTAGTTTTCACTATCACTAGTGGTCCGATGATCATCGAGGTTTTTTTTCGCGGCCATCCATAGTCGCGGGCCGCACCTCATGGCCGATGCCCAGTGATGAATACCCCGTTTAGTTATAAGGTAGTAGATATAAATTATATTGTAGTGTATTGAACTGAATTATATGAGAGCTGACATATCAATTAATTATATAATTTGGCAGAAAAATGTACACAAGATTATAAAATTCCGGTTTTTCTGACACTTCCATTGAATGGTTGAAAATTCAAGGTGCTCCTCGAGTCCTCGTACAGGCCTAATATATAATAGGGTTATTTTTTGGGAATTACCTCTTAAACATCACCACTACCAAGCTACTCTTATGGTTTAATCTGGGTTTGATAAAGACCAAGCTATTCTCATATTGGCTAATAAAAAATTTGACCTTCGCGCCTTACTTTCACTTTCTTCATCTTCACCTGCAATATATTTGCATACATGTTTTATCAATGGGCACGTTCAGATTCCCACCATATTGCAAGCTATCATTCTCTTCCCGCAAGCAAGTCGTGAAGCTTTATCTGACGTCTACTCAGAATCCCTAGTGGCTCGAAATTTAATCAAGTACGCCCTATCTTATGTTTCGGACATCCCTTGGAGGTATGGATACAGCGACCGACGTTCTTCTTTCTGAAAAAACCTCGAAAACCACGAGAAAGTTTAAATTAATAAGAGAAGTGGATCAAGGCATCTGTGTGTTAGACATTTAGTTCACTGGTACTCCCTATGTCGCAATAAGTGAAACCATTTTCTCTAGGATAGTGTATACTTTGTATCCTTTCACTATATTAAACACTCCATTATTCATATAATATCCTTGACGGAAAACTCTTAAAATAGAAGTGGAAAGATGTATCAATAAAGCTGGACCTATCCCTGCCGGTCTAATGAAGAAAAGATGGAGAATCCAAATTAAATCAGACGGGCCATTTCTTTTGAAGTGTTAGATTTAGATTCTTTGTTTTGGGGTTCTGGTTCCATCAGAATATTTATATGTACGTATGAGTACCAATGCCTGTGCCAATGCCTATATAATGTTAGGACAGACCATCAGTTCTCTTCACAAGCGTGGCAGCCTAGGGACTTAGGTCTTGGACCAAAGTATGTGTAGAATCCAGTTAGGCCAGTGCCAGTGCCAGTCAAATGCAACACATGCTTAAACCTCTTTTGGCTTTCTCAAATTGGTGTTGACCAACTCGTAGCACCCCAAGAAAATCGCCCCACCGGCACTAATCCAGCAAGTTCTGGGGCCAATACCATTGAGGAACACGCGCGGCCCTTCTTCAGCAAGCATCTGCTTGACCAAAAACACCACAGATACTCTTTCCTTACTAAGCATGATCCGCGTCTTGATCACGTCAAGGGGTGTAGTGGTAGCAGCGGCAACTCCTCCTGCGATAGACCCGCAAATAGCTCCTTTCAACAAGGAGAGCTCAGCATTGTCGTAAGCAGACCACAACTTCTTGAGTTTTTCATATAGAGGGAATTGGATCACGGTGAAGGGAATTTCACGCATGATGGTAGTATTCCAACCTCGGTAAAGACCACGCAAAACTCCCTCACCCGACTTGTTCTGGAGCAAGTACAAGAAATTTGCCCACGACGTCGCCTTATTTCCTACACCCAAAATACCCGCCTGTGTCCTCTGCTTGACAATTTCCGCAGGTACTCTCACCAAACATGCAGCAAACTCTCCACCCGAAGCACTCACCATGTGACTTGCAGTGGTGGGAAGCTTATCTTTAGTGTAGGCCTTTAACCCATCATAGGTGATGAAAAAGAGTGATGCGGAAGGAGCCAGCGCCACAAGCGCAGACCCAAGGCCTTTGTAGATACCTCCCCAGCCTCCATTGACGAAAAAGCCGCCTTTGGCCTGGAGACGTGTCTTTAATGTATCTATGGGGAAAAAGGCCAAGTCGGTGGACGTGCCTGCACAGGCCCCGGACTAAAAAAGTCAGTTAGCCACAATTATTGAAAGGAGTAATGATTTGCGAAAACATACAATTAAAGAGATCACAAACGAGCTCTCCATGGTTGCGTCTAGCGAAAGTGGTAACTTTTTGGTCTTGTAGATGAGTCTGGGGTTAAGGTGGTGGAATGCCGGGCCTCGGCTTTAAGCCATGCGAGAAGCGAAAATTGAGAATCTCGTATCAGCGAAAAAATGTACCATCACAGCGCGCGTCGCCCGCAATGGCCATTTATCAGATATATCTCTGGCCAGATGCAGTGGCCTGGTGCAACGGCCTTGTGCAACGGCCTGATGCAACGGTCATGATTTTGGAGGTGATGATTGTTTCGGATGAATAGCCCACAAAAATAAACACTGCTTCAGAGAGTATAAGGGTGCGGAACATAGATGGATAGTTCAGTAGATGAGTGAGCATGACTCAGTAGTCAGTAGGTGACTCAGTAGATGACTCAAACTCAATTCGATATAGCCTCCAGTGCGGGCCGCTAATACCCAAATCAAGATTTTGCTTATAAAATTTCCCACTGGATTGTCCCTGTGTATCCCTTGGATGGTACAATATTATAGGCAATTGTAGAATTCTCGCCACTCGGTATAGCGCAAAGTTGTGGTGATAAGCCAGGCACAGTTTTCCATATTCAAGGTGTTTTAAGATCGACTTTTACAGGCAGATGCTTCAGCGCTGTATAAGCATGTATAGTGCCCGTCATGGGCATCGTCTTGTCAAAAAATCACCAACAACTCCCAATATACATCCCTCAATCACTCAACCACTCAAAAAGTGATAGAATCGCCCAATCAACAGAAGCTGGTTTCGTTTACTTTATCGAATAGCACTTCGATCCCAGTCTTACATCTCCTCCAGAAAAACCAGGAAAGAAGCTTTTCGAGGGTCCTACCGTGGACACACAACAAACTTCTTGCCGACTCTCTTCTTCCTGGCATACTTCAAGATCATACTATCGGGTTTCTTGCTTGCAGGCACGAATGCCATTACAAACGGCAAAAACTCGTCGAAGTCCCACTCCTTAACTATTTGGAACATCTCTTTGATCCGCGTGTGAAGGTCGGTGCTCAAAGATTCTGGCCGAAGGTACCGGATTTGTCCCGTCATAGGCCGGCAGTAGTGTCCGAGAAGCAACTTTAGGTCGAGAGATGCATTGTAGAAAGCAGGCAAAGAGGCCTTCCATTCAAGAAGCATCTCCTTCTCGGAGAACGGTTTGGTGTGGTTCCTGAGGGTCTCGATTCCAAACCACCGAGCTACATTCTCCGTGTCTAAAGAAAACGTGTTCCCATCAATATTACTAAACTTTGAGGCCACAGTGATGACGATTTCGCGAGAGAAATTGACATTGTGCTCAGCCACATAAGCAGCCATGGTGTCAATCTCAAAGCTTTCGAGTTCCTTTGCAATCATGAGCGATATCATCGTATAGAGCACATCAGTAATTAGTTGTGGGGCCAACACCACCGCTTTCTCTTCCACCACACTGCCCCCAATAGCATACCATCTGGCCAAAAATCGTTGTGGGGCTATAGGTGAGTCATCGCATACATCATCGATGGTTTTGGTGGCCTCCAGAATATCACAGCCAACACCCGTATATATGGGCACACCCAGGGTGTCGATATGGCCATCGGTTTCGGTGAGTTCATAGAGATACGACATCAGACCGATGGATAATAACAGTTGGGGAGGCACGTCGGAATCTGCGTGCGCCAAAGACTTCCCCAAAGTGTTTATTGCCATGTCGTTCATGAGAAGTTGAGTGTTGGAGTGGTTCATCTGACGCACGGTATAAGTAGAGGTGTCGGTACATATGGCAAGTTGGTTCTTGACATTAGTGGGGGCCTTGAACAGGAGTGGTTTATGTGGCTCACTTTTTATGTACTCGGCCAACTGCTTAGGGATTTGGATGAGTTTGTAGGTGCAATCCTTCGAGTGTGTGATTTGGTTGTATACATTGAAAGACATGGTGGTGGTGGTGGTGGGGAAGAAAGGTGGTAGATATATCCTATTTGTATGGACATGATGCGCGGAGTTCGCGTGGTAGGAATAATTAGGCTGCGAAAAAACGGAGAAGGGCTTTTTGACAGTTTTACGGGTATTTCTTGGATTTTGGGAAAGGTTGTTTCTTTTTTTGTTTTTTTAAGGGTTTGGATCTTGGGTTCCGGGGGAACTCTTGAAAAAGATTAGGTATTTCCAAATGTTCATATCTTCTAATTGGTGTCGCTGGCAGAGGTGACGCGTCCAACTTCCAAGCACACCCACGCGTGTGGATAAGCCTTGGTGTTTGCCTTGGTGGTTTGCCTTGGTGGGTGATTCCATTTTCGTGTGGTTATATTTTTTTTTCCTGATACCCGCCAAATGACTGTATTTCAGGTTTTTACGCATTCAAAAGGATTTTTTTAAACTTGTGGGCTGTTTATTCGTTGTTTCGTTGGTATTTCGATTTTTAATGTGTCTTTGTTTGATTGGGTGTTTTTGCTTCTTTAGGATTATATGTTGGAAAATGTTGGAAATTGCTCAACATTACTCGGGACTTCACTAGTGTGAAAATATCAATATATCATGGAACAAAAATATAAAGAACCACACACAAAAACAAAGGATAAAAGATTACAAATATTTTTTTATGTTTATTAGGGTAAATGTTATTAGGGTAAAGCTTCTCTGCGACTCGCGTCTTCATGGATAGTGGCTGCGAATACCATCTTCGCTTCCGTATCAACATTGCAGTACCCAACATTGGAAAAAGAGAAATTCATTTGACAGCATCCCAGCTAAAATTGTCAGATAAATACACTAAAATCATTTAATTTGGCTTAGAATTGTTCTTTTATTCCTTCACCTCATGTTCTCTCGTAATTACAAGTGGCTCATATGCCAGATCCTATGCCCACCACAGTGATACCATACATTTACACTTTCAACTTTAGTGCAATAAGACTGTGGAACGAGATCCTCAAGTAGAATTCTGGGCAAAGGTGTTCTCGGCACGAGTCTGCCATAGTAAATCGTCAGATTCACTCGCATGCATCTTTTCTTTGGGAAGTAGATATAAGCATGTGCTTATTAGCTGCCTCACGTTTAGAGTCCTTCAGTCAGTAAATATCACTTTACCCAGAGAGGCTGCCTGGATTGCAAAATAGCCACAGAAGCAGTCAATTAAATGTAATTCAAGATATACCCAAAGAAGAAGTTCTTCTATTTTCGTGAGATTTGTCATGAATACATGTCTACTCATTGGGAGGAGGTGTATCTTGTGTCAACACACTCTTTAATCGCCTCTGCATGTTTATATTGTCATACTAGTTCCAAAGCGATCATGTTCGATGGCATGTGGTAGCTGGTCATCCGAATTCCCACAAAATCTTGAACCCAAAGTCAAAGAGGATTTTTCACAGGGATGGACCCAGTAAAAAGAGCCCAATGATGCAAAGCTGATTCTTTGGTCAGATATTTCAATGTTCTTTTCCGGAATTTAAAAGAAGCTCCCCTTAGCTCCCGTCCATGTGGTGACAAGACTAAAGACGGACCTATTTCATGGAAAATGCAATTAAAGGTATTTTCAAACAAATAAAATACATCCTTAGGCATTTCTTCTTCGATGAAGGCACCAACGAAACATGTTTACAGCAGTGTTTCACCAATCCCGAACAGAAAACCCCGAACACTCAAACCCAACATGCCCTACTTTCAAATGCGTAGTATTCCTATCCCGATATTTATATAAAATCTAAAATTACAAGAGTTCAGTTAAGGTAGAAGCCATTTAGTTCTGCTCCCCGATGAATTTATCAATGTCAATCTCCTCCAATTTGGCATGACCTGCCAATGTGATTGATTTTTTGTTTTCCTCCTGGTACTTGATCTTGGCCAACTTAGCCAAAGGGCCCCATCCATTGACTGGGGCACTCAAGCTGAAAGGAGCCAACCACAGACTCACCGCCTTGAAGTTTTCTCCCAAGGAGGTGATTTCGTGAATGAGATCTTCAATACAAATGTAGCCCAAGTCATCTCCAAATTTGTCCTCGACGGCCTGATTGTTATCCAACTTGACTGGAGGCTGACCTTCTTCGGTAGATGGGATGCATGCTCTCTTTTGGAACAAATGACGCACGGAAGCCAACGAAGGAGACCCAACTACAATAAATGGCGAGATGAGTTTCAACACCGGCTCGATGGTGGGGGTCAATTTCACAAACACTCCCATGTTTGGCTCTTCCAAACGCATCACCTTGAGGACATTAAGGGCCTTGGTGGGGATGCTCACGGCCTTGTTTTGTTTTTCAATTCTGATGACAAAAGCTAGTTTGGTGGGGGCTTCTTTCTGCGTGGAGACTGCTGCCTTTGCTTGCTCATGCTTCAAGATGTTTTCCAATCTTTTTTCTTCGATTTTGTTGGCAACTGCTCTAGAGGCCAATACCTCGGCCCTAAGGAACTTTTCACTGGGGACGGCCTGTTTACGGGCCTTTTTTTCCTTCAAAACTCTTGCGGCATCTTGTTTTTCCACACGCTTTCTGTCGGCGTCTTTACGTTTACGCAAGACGATTTCGGGGTTTGAGTTCAATACTGCCATTTTGGTGAAGAAATCGATTTAAGAGATTAGATTAATTTTTTTTTGGTTTGGCTTTTTTTCGCGATGAGTGCGATGGGGTAGGCCTGGTGCAGTGGGGCCGGCCGTCAAGATGGGCCCAGTGCGGAATGGGCCTGGGCTAGGGCCAGAATATTTCTCAATACATACTAGCTATTATTAATAACTATTATTATATATATTGTCACACGGAAAAAATATTGTCGAAGATTTACGAAGTAATCATGTAAACAGAATCAACAAGTTTGTGGTAACAACCAGTAATTTTTCGTAGTAAGAGATACGATAAGTGAGGGGTGGCTATATTGTTATGAGTTTGGGGTGAGTCTCACAGTAGCTAGTATGAATCTATGTATTGCTTGGTTGATCATTGTCAAATGAAGATAGAAAGTAAGGTGTTACTTTTGAAAGGAACATCCCATTTTTTTTTTTTTCTCTTTTTTTTTTTTCTTTCCATTTCTTCGGTACTCTTGTTATACAAGACACATATTCATGCTGGTAGTTTTGCATATGATACAGACACTTGATCCAGATAACTATTGATTTATCCTGAGATTTTGCAATTTTTATCTCCGAGTATGGTTTCTGGTCCTGGGTGTGAGTTCTGCTGATTCTTTGACAGCCCAGCCGAAAAAGAAGGTCTTTGCGAGTGTACATGAACACTAGTAGTATAATGTAATAAAATGGCTACTGGAGGTTCCATGTCTTTGGACCCCCATGATAGATGTTTGGGTTTTGAACACCTTTCGCTTTTCTTGATGTTGATATTAGGCAGCACACTACAAAACCAGAAGACATTCAAGCAGCTACTTTTGACATGGACACTTTCCAACTGATCATTTATGTAACCCTGTAATGTGTCTACGAAAATGTGCCTGATGGACCTGGTGAGTATATTGTTCTAAATGAGAAAGAATTAGATTCTTACGAGCGAAGCCGGTCTGAAGAATGTTGGTTTTCAAATATGTACTTCACCCGTGAAAAAAAGACCTTCTAATTCTTTTATTCCTCCAAACCCAATGCCTGTCTTTGGGACTTGGAGCTTGGGTCGAAGTATGGGATCTCGGCCAAAGAAGTCACACGCGTGCCGTGTCTCGATTGCTTACCCTCATGGTCCCATACAGCATTATGGTTGGCGATTCTATTGTCCCAAATAGCCGAGGTTCCGTAGCCGGCCTTGGACTTCCAATTCCATCTCACTTGAATATCCAAGTTTTTCTCATACACATTGAACAAGTGCTCCAAAATAAGCTTTGACTCAACGGGTTCCAATCCAACAATACGAGAAGTCATGGCTCTGTTAACAAACAAGTACTTCCAGCCAGTGGCAGGATGTGTTCTCACAAGTGGATGCTCTCTCTCAATGTGCTTTGGTCCGCTCAACGGATTCTCGCGATCAATGTATCCATGAGCAGAGCGGTAGATGGCAGTCTTGCCGTCCAAGAATTTTTGGAATGCGGGAGATAATTTGTCGTAGGCAGCGTATCCTGAGGCCCACACGGTGTCGCCTCCAACATCAGGAATGGCATCATTGTGCAAGTGGGTGATTCCAGCCGGCTGGAACTCATGGACTAAGTCAGCGTGCCACTGACTGTTGCCCTTGCCATTGTCTCTGAAAGTAAGAGGGAGACCATAAAACTCCTTAGTGTAGTCTTGCCAGATAACACTGATACCAGCCAAATCTTCTCCATCGAAAGTATTAGGAACCCTTGGGACTTGAGGGTGAACCTCAACCTGTCCCCAGTATTTACCCAACTCCAATTGTTTTTGAGGTGATAAGTCCTGGTCCTTGAAGAATACGACGACTCTTTCTGCGATCAAAAGGGCCAACTCATCTTTTTGCTTATCATCTAAGTCAGCGAGTTGCAACCCAACAATTTCAGTACCAATATGAGCAGTCAAGTTGTTGACTTCTTTGGCCGCACCGAACAATGCCCTTTTCTCGGGGTCAGCATTCTTGCCTCTCTCGATATAAGGATACTCTTTGTTACGGACCTCAAAGGCCTCATCGAGGAATGTTGGAATCTGGTCTCTTTCCGGAACCTTAGGATAACCATTGGATAAATCAATTCCATGTCTCTCAAACCTCTTTCTGGTAGGCTCGGGCAATTTCTCGAGCCACGACGCAGCAGCACCGGTCTTGACGGCCTTTCTATACTCGGCACCACCGACAATGTTCAATTTCTTCAACTTGTTGACAATCGAAGCGTAGTCATCAGAAGAAGATTGCTGAACAGCAGGAGTAGGAGCAGCAGCAGGAGCAGTTTCAGCAGCAGGGGCAGATTCAGCAACAGGAGGGGCCATTTTATATTCAGTCGAGGGGTCTAGAACCTTTGGAGTTTGTTTTTGCTTTGAAAAACTTAGCTACAAGATGTTGATGATCTGTAGGAGAATGGATTCCCATCCTTTTATATTGACCTTCGGCCGAACATCAGATGAAATTAGTAAGCTTGCGTTGCAATGTGTGATAAACCACAGTTTGCACCCACGGGTTTTGCTGCACGCAGGTGTTTTCATCTCCACGGTTCCCTGTTATCTGAAGTGTGGCGCGCGGGGGATGCGCCATGGAGAACGAAAGGGATTTGCTGGGAATTTGCTGGGAATTTGCTGGGAATTAATTGGAAATTAATTAAAATTTGATGGGGCTATATTAGGAGATGGCCAGCAAAAGAAGAATACCAAAAAAAAGATGGAACTCTTCTCAACCGCCAACCACCAAATCGTGGAATCCCTTGGGCTAGAGAGTGTGGCTCTTGTATTTTTCAGGGCCTTGGTTGGAATCTAATTTCGCGGATAATGTTGCGTGCTTTGGTAACGCATGATAACGCAAAATTAACCTTTTTGGCCGAATTTCTTCAGAATTAAACCTTATTGGTTGCAAAGTATTGCTCCGAGATTCAGTTGCACACCGTTGCGGCGTACGTGGGGGGAGCTTTCCCGGTCGGAACCATCCGGTGAATCCGGTGTGAACATTTGATCCGTTCGGAGGTCCCTAATAAATTACGATCATGATAGTGATTCTCATAGTGAATCCTCCAATTATTTTCTTGTTATTTTTCTCTTGCTAATAAAAAAAAAAGAACGCAAAAGAAGGGTTCTCACCTCATCCATTACGGTGGTGTAATCTTCCCTATTTGGGTTCACTTTAGGATTGTAGAAACATTAACTCTTGGACTACTACTACTTCAGCTCAACTCATCGGCAATGAACTCATGAATACTAGTATAGGTCAGCTTGTCTAAAATGCAACCAGAGCGCTGGAATTATGAATACTTCGCTGAATGCCACGGCAAATTCTCATTCACACAAATTAGCCAATCATGACCAATCCAGATAATTTCATGGAGGTTGACCACGCTCGCCCATCCAGCAAATCAGAGTCCCTTTTCATAGTCCACGTAAAAAGGCCAACTCTGCTTAATTAGAAAATTACAAAATATACCATGGCAAAGTTCCAGGAACTTAGCCTGTAATAGGTGGTTTATATATATTCTTATCATAAAATGTATGTGCAATACTTCTTGTTACCTCCCAGAGGATAATATTGCTACGACAAGGATCAATTAGAAGGAGAATAAACACCCACCCCACCTTTTTATAACTATAACATGTGCAAAATACTCCGAATTCTCTCTAAAAAAGAGGCTCGCAAAAGTGAAGATAGATCAAATAAACTTCCGAACCAACCCGCATTTTATCATCACATTACATCACAAGCAATGATGTGCCAGTTTCACAGAGATTGATGAGAAAAAGGCCCGATTTTATTATTCTGGGCTACTCTTGCAATACTTTCGGATACGTTATTATGTAAATTTTAGATTCTGAGTGTGGGGATATCAACACGATACAATCAGTGATGCGATCACGGATTCACATCACTCCATTCAGTAGATTGCGCCCCGATCATCCATTTAGTATTGGACCCACGTGGCCATGCAATTTTGAGGGTGATTTATGGCCACTATCATCGAACGTACCCGGCGTGCACCTTGAGTGTTGTCACTATTTGGACAGTTAGTGGATGGAGAATGGTAGTATCCAATATCCCTGAACCAGTGAATTTTGCGCTTATCAGCGAAAAGAGCCAGCCCCAAAGAATGTACCGGTGCATCTCCCAGCACTCATAGTAGAACTTCCCCGTGACTCCAAGTTCTTGAACCAAGACGAGTAGGCCTCGCCCCTACAAGAATCCATGTCTGCGATGTCGAAGTTCGACCAGAAATGACAAGCCGAGTAATTTCCGGTTCTCTTCTAAACGCCAGAATTCGGTTGACTCTCTGTGATCCACTGGAACACACCTTTCGTGTCTACTTACGCATAGTTATCGCCCTGATTGAGGAACAGAAGTGTTTCCGGCAAAAGTGTCCGCATACTCCGGGATATCGTACAAAGTGATGGTGAAGCCGTATATCTTTTTTGTACCATCCAAATAATTGAAAACATCGTAGTTGAGGTCCGAGTAGACTTGCACGTTGGGCTCAATTCTCCAGTGATAATTATACTTTTGGACCTCAGGCAAGTCTGGGAAAACCCCGAGTAGAACCGGCACATGTTGTGTTAAGAGCCCTTCTTAGCATATGATACATTTTCCCTTTCCAACTCGTCCATAGACTCACATTTACGCTGTAGGTTATTGGAAGTTTGTTTATTCCATATTTTAGCTGGTATTTGCGCGAATTCAACAGGAGCAGAAGGAAGAAGTGCACCGTGTTCTTAAACCGTTCTTCAGTACGCGGCTCGTCGTTTTTACTGGTACCGGTATGTTTTTTGAAATTTCCTTATTTCCCACCAGCGCAATGATGGTGTCCTTTTCTCGCTCTTGACCCAGAACGTCTTGTGGCGGCCTGATAGAATCAATATCGAAATCCTTAGGTTCGTGGATCTTCTGGGCAAGTTTGTCATATAAGCGGCGCTTTTACTTAAAGATTTTCTTAGAAGTGGCCTTTTTCCTTGGCACGAAAGTGAATCTCACATTTTGAGGCACCATGGCGACAGCTGTGGATTTCACTGACGTAAACGAAGATTTGGTGGTATTCAGCAACGAAGTCATGCTCGTATACTTGCTGTTTATGAGCGACGTATCAACATCCATATGATAAAATATAGTGAAAAGTATAACTACGTACGCAAAAAGTGGTATCACTGTTTTCGCCATGATCTCACACTGATTGGCAACAGAGAAAGCAAGGGAGAAGGACGGGGCGAAATTGATTGCACCTCGCACTTTCGGCCACGCTTTCCAATTACAAGTATTCCTGTAAAGGTAAACTCTTGATGGAATAATTGGGTAATTTCTTGTTGATGAAAAAGTGAGAGCCCCTTGTTCTCTGTATTAGATAATGTATCTCACTTCTATGGCTTCGTCTTCAAAAACCCTCTTCTAGATTGCGACTCCCCCAAGTGCCCCGGAATCAGAATAATAGATTGCTGACTTCTCTAAATTTTGCAAACAATTAAGGTTACTATCCGTTAATCCAACCTGAGCTTACGGGACGAGCTACGATTACGGAGTCACTTTCAGTTACAAGCTTGTCTCATTTTATTTGGAGCTTAGAGTATTTACACTAGCATTTTGAATGGCCTACCTGAACTAGATAAAAAGTCCTGAAGCTAAGCTATAATAGTTGTTTCATATAGCCAAGAGGCAATTTGTCACAGTCAAAATGGGAGAAATATCATGTGATCAGTACCAAAGACCATATTTCTAAAGAAGTATATACAATTTTTAGACACGTCAGCAAGAGCCTTTCTCACTTGATAGTACATCACCTCGAAGAGTGTTCCAATAATGGGATATTTCTGGTGGTTTATTTTGAAACCTGCTCTCAAGCTCGAATCTCTTTGCTTAACTGATCAACAAAGTCCTTGTATCCGTGTATTTGTGGATCAGGATTGCCTCACTTAACCGAAAGTTCCACGTCTTGGGGGTTTTCTTTGTAGGAACCACGACCGATCCATAGCCCGAAATGGATTCGAAGATAGATTGCAAAAACTTGAGTTTGGACGAGAGCCGACTCTTGGTAACTGAAACTTGCTCCACCAAATCAGTAATGTTTTCAAGATCACCTTTATTTTGGGTATTGCACAAGAAATTTCCAGCATCAAAAAAACTCTAAAACGACACTTGTCCCAAGAAAGCCCATTCTTTTTTCCATCATCATCTTCAACTTGGGCAGTATCATGTAAACTCTTCTCGGCATCAAAGCAAACGTCATCAGAAGGGGGAGGAAGTGTCGTGTCGGTAATTTTGATATAAGATTTCAAATTTGAGAAACTTCTTTAAAAAAAGTTCTACCTTTGTTACGATAAGTTCCTCATCCTCGAGTTTGATCATTACACTACCAACAGCTTCAAAACTCCCAGATCTTTCTGGTCCAGAGGTTGAGGTGTCCCCCATAGTAATACTAGTAAGACCGGTGTAGCCCAAATCTTCACCCACGGGAAAAGCTGTTACCATGGTCATCGAAGCACAAATATCAGCTGCAAAAAGAGGGACAGTTTTGCCATCATGATAAAGACTTTAGTGAAATATAATTAAAATTAGTTTCCTAAAGCAAGCCAAAAGCTCTTTATGAAGAATATTATTTCTCCGGAAAAAGAAAAGAAAGTTCCCAAAGGATTCTGGGATTCACCATATGCACTGACAAAACTTATATTATTTCTGAATTGTTAGTGTTTGATTGTTAGCAGAAAGATCCATTTGAGTATTCCAAGATCATTAACAGAAGTGTTATTTACCATCAACGGGCCATAATATGTATTGTGTCATTGAATTTGGCTCGTAGATAACCATGTTATTTTCAAGGTATGGAGAGCGAAGTTCTCAACTCAAGAGATTCGCTTTTCGGAGTCCAGCGAGACTATTTAAAATTAAAACGATCAATACTAAGTACATGTGATAGTTCCCTCTACGGAAAGCCCCATTTATGTAGAATAAGCTGTGTTGAGGTGATTAGTTACTTTTCACCGGTGATGTGCAAACCCCAAAGAGGGAAATGTCCCGAAAGAGAAAACACAATGGGAATGGCATCAATGCCATGAAAAGTATATGGAGACTCCCAATTTTTCTTTTTCCCCTGGATGAACGAGAATCAACTCTGGGGAAGATATTGTCTAGTTATGGCTTTCTCTTCTGCGAAACAAACACTCATCTAATTTCTGGGTGTGGGCGAATGTTGGTGTGTCCTTTCAAAGGAGTGATTTTTTTTGAGTATTTGTTGAAAACAATCACGCTTAATTAAGCTGATTGGCTTAGGCATATGAAGTATTTTTATATCAATTCAATAGGGAAATAACTATATCTTTTATGGTACACTTCTTGAAAACCAAAGGAACTGCGCAGCCTAATATCGCCCTTCAAAACAACAGAAGGAGATTTTCAAATTTCTCAATTCACACAATGATTTATCTCCATCCATACTCCAAGAAGTAGTGATTGATTTGGTGAACACTTATGAGAATTAAAATCAGCGATACCTCAAATGTGACATCTACTCTTACGAGGGGTATATTGCTATATCTCTCTGTGTGGATCACCAGGAAGGGGTGGTGAGATTGTGAGTCCTATATTCCACAAAAATATGACTCGAACCATCAAAAACAATAAAAATAAGTGGAATACTCCTTGTTAGATTCCCCAGTTGGTGTAGAAAATAACTAGTCATAAGTGTATCTCACATATTTTTGTGTGGATATCTGACAAACACGGATCATTTACATTAGAGAGATTTGAATTTGGGACATGAATAACGAGTAAACAAGGAGTCTTTTTCCCTGACCATCTTTATAAATTTCTTTTCTTTCTCGAGGTATGGGTCCTCTCTCTATTCAAATATGACTAATATGATTGATTTCTGAGCCCATGGGAGTGATCATCAAGAAGTAGAGAGATCACAATCAGCCAAAGTTCGTCTGTAGTGAGACCTGGAAAAAGCCAAAAAGACGGTTTAGTTGTATAGGAAATTAGAAGGCGGTACTTGAGGCTTTTTTGAGGCTTTTTTTTTTTTTTTTTGACAGTTTTAAATTTCACTTGGTATCTTATTGACCACTAGACTTAGCTAAAAAGGGCACCCTAGTAAGCTTTGAAGCACAAACTTCCGATAAAAAGAACCATACAAACTACACCAGATTACACTAAGTTACTCGTCAAGCTTTTGATATTGGAAAATATCAACAATCCACGAAATACTAGAAATGGCATTTTTATTGCACCGCGTGAAGATAAAGCCGTGAATTTTCAGTCCGTAGTTCCATGCGCAGTGCAGAGGACATGTTTCAAGGAAGAGGGTAGAGAAGGGATAGGAAAATGCATAAAAAAAGAGTTGACGAAAAAGACACCGGTCTCAGAATGTATATTTGAACTATTGGAGTTTTAACGGAAGGAAAGGTGTTTGATTAAGATGTGACCACTTTTTCCGGACACTATGGGGTCTCTTCTAGTGGAGGAGTGAGAGCAGTGAAAAGCCACGTTAATTATAGAATAACAACAACAAAGCCAAAACAGCAGAAATACCTTCTCCATCTCAGATAGGTGTTTTTGTTAAATTTTCGGTTTCACTAAGAAGGCTGATTGGAGCAAGTGATATTTTCCTTTTGCATGTCTTGCGAGGAACACTAGGCTTCGTCTGGGGCTGTGATAGGGGGAAGCATATGGACAAAACTCCAGAGAACAAAAAAGACCCGAAATCTTTTCTACATTGATTCTCTTTGTAAATGTTCACTTAGAGGAAAAGCACGGTCCATCATTCCTTAAGAGGACGGAGGTTAATCTGACGGAGCAACGCGATTAGCCAATTAAGGCCAGTGCCAGTGCCAGTGTAAGAAAGACAGGAGCGAAAAAACTAAAGGCGCACGAAAAAACTCCATATCCTACTTCTTTAAAGAACATATTTTGTAGATCATCAAGCTCTTTATCTTTCCTATGTATTTTCTTAAGCTCCTTTAAAGGCATTTGATCGACTTCCCATCAACTGACTGATTCAACAACGCAAGCTAAGCCGTGTGCTTATCTCAATTTATCTGCGTGGCTTTTGTTATTTTCCTTCATGGAGGCAATTGCTACTTGCTACAGATGCGGACATCGAAGCACCCATCTTGCCCCTATACGACATTGATGGCGTTTACTGTTAGAAAATATTTTTTTTGAGAGAAAAAAAAGAAAAAAAAAACGGTAAACGTAAAAGAAAAAGAAAAAGAAAAAGAAAAAGAAACACTATCGTAAGGAAGGAAAACAAAAAAATTCTCTCTTTCACGTGCTGTTTTGAATCTGGAAAGTTTTCGTAAATCGTCATGCCAGCCGCAGTCGCACTGGCGCTTGGTTGCATGAAAAAAGCCACCGAAAAAAACTTTCCCAGAGCAAAACAAAAAACCAGAAGTGCCTGTCTTCGTTGCTCCGAACGAGGCAAATTCAGCTATTGTGAGACATTCACATTCCCTTGAAACGTTTGCTGTGTGATATAATAAAATGTGTTTTTTAATTTCTTTTTGCGCTATTCTTTCCCTCTAATTTTGTCTTCTTTTTTTTTTTTCTTTTTTGTCTTTTTCCTCTACTTTTTTACCCCCTTCAAAATCACTTCGGGGCTTCCTCGGGGCCGGGCTTAGTTCCGAAGAGAAAAAACACGTCAACTGAGAAAAGCTTGCGGGGCTGGTCAGCCGTAGGTTGTTTCGTTTGCGCCGTGGAACATTGCGCGCGCCCAACCGTTGCTCCCTTACCAAATTGCGCGGAAATTGCCCCGAAACATCAACACTGCACGGATCTTGATATTTTTTTTGATTTTTTTTTTTGATTTTTTTTTTTTTGATATTTGAATTTTTTTTTTAATTTTCCTGCTCGCTTAACACCATACAGTCTCTTGAGAGATCTGGATTGGTGGTCGATATTGCATTCCGTGAAAATAGCCATCCTCATATCTTTTCCCTTTTCCCTCTTTCGTGCAACCTACTTTACTTCTGCCAAAACGTTCCTTTAAACATCGGCCTCTACCCTCCTCTATTGTCCTGTCTTGGAATAACTCACTATTGCTGTAAAGCCCCAAAATAACTCTCGACTTATGTCTTATATAGGGTGAACAACAAACAACCATACAAACTCCACCCAAATATAGCATCATCCATCTTTTCTCTGCACCGGGCTCATAGTCTAGAATCTCCCAAAATTGCCCTTGCTTACAAAGACATACCCGCCCTCGAAATGGACTCGAACTCGTTGAACCTGTTTCCACAACCTCAGGAAAAGCCTCAAACACAGCCTCAAACACAGTCACAAGCGCCCGGCCAAACCCGTGACCCATCATACTTTGCATCATCTCCCCACGGCCCCGTGGGAGGTTTTTCTCCAGGTGGCGGTGCTGGCGGTGCTGGTTCCGCTCTCAGTACTAGGTCCTCCACTGGGTCCGCTGTGGGTCCCCTCGGTAGGCCCGTCGGTTCCGTCGGGTCGATTGGGTCGGTTGGGTCCGCCACTGGGTCCGCTGCCAGCGGCCTGTTTTCCCACGAATCCTACTTGCCATCATCCATGTCCAACAACGTTTTTGCAACAAATGCCTCCGCGCAATATCCACCCGGTATCGGCCTGCTTCCTAGATCATCTATGCCGCCAACAGCCACCAGCACTCATCCTGCCTCTGCAGGACCTCCTCCAATAGCTACCCATCTTCTGCATTTTCCTCAACAAAACTCACATTACACATCTTCACAACAACCATTGCCTAGACATGGAACAATAACATCCGTGTCTACAAGCGGCAGTCCGCCAACATCGTCACTGCAACCAGACCTGGTTAGGCATTCTCCCGGATGGAATTCAAGTTTGCTGTCGTCAAAAATGACGGAACTGCCCTCCCACGACACTCCTTTTACAAAGGATCATGAAGAGGGTGCTGCTAGCGATGGCGCTCTGCCTATGTCGCCGGGCTCTTCTAAGGGATCGGAGACTGACTCACGAAAGAACCAAATCGCTGAATCGCAGAACGAAACCGAGCGTTACTTAATGGCGTTGGCAAGCAGGATTCCCCACGCGAGTCTTGCTGAATGCGCTCTGAAAATCAAGCGCATGGACGCTGATATGACCGAATTGAGAAACGACCCCATCTTCGGTTCTCTCTGTAACATGAAGGATATCAAGCAGGAAAAACACCACCAGGTGTTTGGCTTGGCCTGGCTTAACGAGTCATGTGAAGCTTCGCCTGCTGCCGTGGTGCCACGGAACAGAATCTATTCTCGCTATGTTCAGGTCTGTGGCCAATATACTTTAAGCCCACTTATGCCGGCGGCCTTTGGACGCCTAGTCCGACTTTTGTTTCCTAACTTGGCCACCCGTCGTTTGGGTATGCGCGGAAAATCAAAGTACCATTATTGTGGTGTCAAGTTAAGAGGCGAAAATTCTCTGGTGGACTCGCCATTATCTACAAACTCACCTTCGGCCGTGGATTCACCACAGTCTCTCACCCCCCACACATCTTCCCAGGCTCCAAGCCCTGTTTTCAATCAGGTGGTTGGTACACCGGTGAGCTTTGTCAATGTGCAAGAGCATTTCCTCATCAACGACTTCAAGTACATTCCTGGACTCTATGGAATGATCGAGCGGTCCATGACGACCGGAAATGAAAGCAAGTATCTTAACTTGCCTTCTTTGTACTCGTACTTTCCAAAAAACCATGATTATGATCCCGACATTGCGGATACTTTGTATGCGTTTGTCAAAATACAGTGTACAGCAATGTTTGATCTGATCAGATACATGCGAAAAGACGACTTGTTTCGCGCAATGATTCCTCTGCCTGCTATTTTGACTGGCTCCCTTTTCAAGCTCTTGAATACCGATTATGTCATGGAATGGGTCAAGGATTGTGACTTGATCATGTACAGAGCCATGATTAAAATGTTGAGTCGTTTACATTTAAAAAGCATCAACAAAGAAATAGTGGCTGTAATACGCGAGATCAGTGTGGGATTTGTCGGCAGACTCTCGGCTGCGTTGGCAGACCGCTTCTCGCAAAATTACATCGCGATGAAACTCAAATTTGCTAGGCAGTTTATTAAACTTGTGGGTAGACTTTTGAGATCCATCGAGACGGGTTACAGAGCATCAATGGTGTTATCTAATGCCAGTGATAGAAGCACAATGCTCCTGGACTGGTCAAAATTGAATTTTCATGATACAGTGTTGAGAGAGATGCCCTGTGGCGCAGATACGTCGCGTACAATCATCAGCATTTTAGAGGTTCATGTGGCACATCTACTCAAGGAGAATACACCCGATGGGTGTGCTTTGGCAAATTACGCCGCATTTCTTTTCAAGCTTCCAGGGGTATTCCCCAACGTGAATCCATGGCTTTTCTCGCTTCTTTTATCTAACTTGCTTACCAGTTTCATTAGAGAAATGAGTATGGTAGGCTCAAGAAGTTTTAAGCTTTGGTGGATCGTGGGATGTTGGATTAATGAGTACATGTCCTGGAGTTTTGAGTTGGGAGGTTACCTTCACGATGAGTTCTGCTCATCGAAACAGCTAACGATTACAGACGTCGACTTAGACATTGGCATCAATTCCAACGTCATTGGAAGCATAGAGTACAACACTCAAGAGAATCTGGCTCCAACAGTGGACCTTTTGGAAGGATCTCTTGATAATATTTAAAGAACACTCATACCTAGACTAGATAAATAAAAGCATCAAGATCAAAAAGAACATCATATGATACTTCGATTAAATGTTGCCTTCTACCAACGGAAAGCTGGCCCACTGAAACGTATTTTTCATAGTTAAATCGTAGGATAAACCCATACACAACGTTTAACAGGTAATTTCCTTCAAAAAGAAAGAATACATATGAGAAGACCGTACTTCAAAAATTTATTTTATCAGAAGCATCACTCGTACATTCAATGATTTCATCACTTGCCAGAACTGGGCCAAGTATTTGCGAGCATCTGTAGAAGGCGTGGAATACCAGCTCCGTCCTTTTCTTGATGCTTTATGCATTTTTTAGATAGCACAATTTCAAAACCCGTACCAAGTCAACCACCAAATTAACCCGAAATATCATAAATAACAAACAGTAGCACTAAACGTCATTCAAAGCCACGCAAAGTGCTCCTTTATGATGACCATTATAATGTCTCACCGTCTCGCTATTCGACAAGTCCCAAAGCCTCACATAATGGTCAGAACACGCAGTAACCAAATAAGCACTATCTGCACTGAAGGCACAGTCCCATACCCATCGCTGGTGTCCCTGCAAGGTGGTTTCCAAGGCAAAATTATCGTCAGTCAGCCAGATCCGGGCAGTGTGGTCGGCAGAACAGGTGGCCAAATGCTTCATGTCCGTCAGCAACACCACCCGCGTGATATACTTCAGGTGGGAGCGGAATTTGGTGGCCGGGGTCAAGGAGGTGACATCTTTTTGGTTCTGCATTTTCCAAACATAACAGTTTCCCTTATTGTTTCCGGCCACAAGCATGCTTCCGTCACTCGCTACAGATAATGAGTTGATGGGCACGTCGTCCTCTGGAATAAGGTGGTGAGTACACTGGTTCTCGCCCAAGTCCCAGATACGGATGTTTCCGTCATGGTCACAGCTGATCAATTCACCCTGATTCGGGTGGATTACCACCTCATTGACAGGACAGTAATGCTTATAATTACGCTGCACAGAAGGCGACCGCACATCCCAAACCTTGACGGTACCGTCCTCCAGCGAGGATACCATCCACCTATTTTCAATCTGGAACGCAAGCGACGTGACATTTCCCGTGTGGCCTTCAAAAGTCATGGCCGCATTCAGCCCACTATTGGAGCTGCTTGCCCCGGCAGTCCCCGACGCTGCAGATGCCCCTGTGGCCTGGTTTGCCGCGGATGTAGGGTTACCGCCTGAATTTCCCGTCTGTCGGATATCATAGAGACGAACATAGAGGTTTCCTGCCGCAGCCAAGAAGCGTTTATCTGAGGTTATTTCAAGTCTATTGACCTGCGAGTCTGTGTGCTGGATGGTGCGTGAGCACACCCCTGTAAGTGCATCCCAGAACCGAATTGTATGGTCGAAGCCGGCAGATGCAAGGATAACCGACATTTTAGAAGATTTATATATGGATAAATGGGTGAGAAGGGAGCAGGTGTACTTTTTTTTTGGTTGTTGGGATGTGTCTTAGTAATGGGCTCAAGGTAGCAGATAGCGATGTAGGGCGTCATGCAGTACACCTCTTGCTATAAGGATATTTATCGGCGTATCGTTATAACGGGTAGGCTGTTGAGAATTAATACACCCACCATCTATTATACTTTTGTTGATTGGGGAAAAAAGCACTGTATCAAGCAGAAACATTAATCTTCAGCCTTCCTTTATGTGTGGGTGTGCTCAAATATTGATTAAGGTGTATCCAGTGAATACCCATATCGGCTTGCATCATACATCAGTCACTGTTCACTGCAATAGAATTAATGGTAACATAGGTATTCGTCCAAAAGGGCTTTTATCCGAGAAACGAGAGTCACTAGAGGATTATATTTTGAAATACTAAATCTTTGGAGATTTAGTTTAGCAAAGTGTAGGTGCTTGAGCAAGCTCTAGCAAGCGGAATTGGCACTCCAGTGGCGATGAGCATGTTAATTATTTGCTGTCTTCTTTTTGCTTTCGAGTATTCCACTGAATTGGTATTATCCAATCACCGAACCGTGAAACCGTTCCTCGTTTTCCTTTAACAGGTGTGTTAGTAGAAGTAGTTGTAATTTTTGGCCACTATCATCCCAAATACGCCAACTGCTAATGAGACATTGATTCCCCATTGGCACTTGTCTCTTTATCTTATACAAGACATCGGGAAATTTGCCTTGTCTGTAATTCATAGCTGAACAACCAATATTCAACCTCATGTTGGCTTTTTAGTCATTAGTGAAAGTTGATGGTCACTGAACACAAGGTATTGTAAAACACAGTAGGGATTGGTTTGGTGATTAGTCTGCCAGGCTTTTGCTCGAGCTTTCAGTCTTAAAGTGCTTAAATAATAACGTCCTTAAGGTCTTTTATATCCCCGAAAGTCGTCTTTTGTATAGCATGAAAACCAGCCTTGGGCTTTTAACCTTCAGTTCAATTCTGTGTCCCTACCTTTGCTAGCTCACGATGTAGCCTACACACTTTACCAATGAGAAGGGTATTATTTTATGGGACCTCAAAGGTGGGACCTAAAAGAAGCAAGTATCTTTTTTCAGATTTGGGGAATTTGTCTGATGTGTGCTGCCAAAATCTGATTGACGCTTTTTTGCGCTTTAATAGTTTTTGTTTTCTCAACATTGCCTGGGTTTTTATTAGCAGACCTTACTTGAGTAATTTTTCACAATCTTCCAAATTCACCACAGAAATTTTGGTGGCAAATTGTTACTTACCAGTAAAGGTTCCAACGCAGTGCCGGGCTTTAGTGGCCTTTTTGAAAACATTCCCGAGGGCTAAAACATTCTGAATCTACCCACTGACCAGTTGCACTTTTTATGTCAAGGTACCCAGGTGAATTTTTTAGCTCCCGTTGCATCGGTGATAGCGAGAGATGAAGAAACCTTAGTGTTAGAGTAGTACATAGGGCTGAAGCAAGAGTAACAGTTGCCGCTTTCTGGTTCACACTGCCCCAAAGTTATTTGGAATATTCATGTATTTGCGATTCCAGGGCCCTTTGTGGCTCAAAATTCATCCCCAAATTTGCCAGTCCAATTTCGCCAAGGTCGGGGGACAAAACTTTTCTCATAAAAAACACGATTAAAGTTAAAGAGAATAATGGGTATCTGTTTTCCTTAAGCATTCGAGAAGTCCTAAAAATACTGTAGTTTATCAAAATACTGTAGTTTATCAAGACACTGGGTTCTCTGAACTTTAATGAAGAAAGGTGGTACAAAATAGAAGAAGAAAAAAGGGGCGGACTCCCTCTTTTATATGATTTTTTGAATGTAGCATTAGCCCTGAGCCTGTGGGGCCCCATGGCTGCAAAAAAACCCAAAATAATAAAGACTCGCATATAATGATGGGTTTCCTTATTTAAACATTAATTTAATACAATTGAGAATGAGGCAAACAATAAAAGGGGTATTTTGCCAAATTAGCAAGGCCAACTTATTCAAGAGTCGTTAGCTGCAGAATTTAGGGAGATACCAAAAAATTATTACTTTAGAAAAAAGACTCTCGTCGAAAGTTTAGGCTCTAACGCCAGGGTAAGTAAGTTGGACTTAGCTTTATGTGATATATTGGTTACGATTTGACGCTTTATCCTTGGATATACATGCGTATTATTGAGCTAGATTAAATAATATTATCCTTAGAGACGACGTGAAATTTGGAACTACAGAATTTCCTTTCAGATTTGCAAATTGGGACATCCAAATGCCCCCCAAAAATCGCTACAATCGTTATTCCATTTTTTATTATTTATTGAAGATGTGTTGCTTGATAAGAGTCTAAAAAAGATCCCTTTCTATATAATACTCGAGCAGAATTGGGAATGAGAGAGATAAATGGAGAGAAAACGTCCTTTGGGACAAATGCAAACATGCGAATGGAGGCCAGCCTAGCATTAATGTTTTTTTTTTTAAAAAGCTCTTTTGACGGCTTCCTTTTGCTCTTCACTCAAGTGAACAGGGAAGTCAATCTTATATGTCACAACAAGGTCGCCGAAACGGCCTGGCGTCTTGGAAATTGGCATTCCCAAGTTGGGGTACCTGTTGGTGGACGTGGGTTGCACAGGTGTAGATCTTGAAATGCTGATTTTTCTGCCGCTCAAAGTAGTCACCTCCTTGTCGAAACCAAGCAACGCTTCTTTGAAAGACAATGGGATCGTGGCAATCACGTCGTTACCTTCTCTCTTGAACACGGCATGGGGCTTTTCTTCAATGATAAATTGCACCGTTTGACGGGCGTGGCACTCTTGTTGGTAGTCACCTTCATTGGTGAAATTGATCTTGGTTCCTGCCTTCCATCCTGGCTTGATCTTCATCTCAAGAATTTTGCTCTCCTTGGATCCGTCTGCGCTCTTACGGCTGAGCTTCATTTTCTTCGTGGCTCCCGCATACAAGTCCTCCAATGACACAGGCAATTGCATCACTACAGTGTCAGGTTCCGGGCGGTGAGCTGAGCGAGGTCCGCCAGACCCAAAGCCGCCAGGCATTCCACCGCCGAAGCCGGATCCACCACCAAATCCACCCCCAAATCCAGACCGTCCAAACCCGTCGTCCATACCGAATCCTCCCATCTGAGAGAAGATGTTGAATGCATCTGCCTGGGAGAACGGGTTGCCTCCAGCACCCCCGAAACTAAAGTGCGGACCTCCGCCCGAACCTCCTCCCATTCCACCGGCGCCAGCAAATGGGTTGCCGCCAGCAGGTGCATTTCCACGTGCTGCCTCCAATCCGTACTCATCATACACCTGTCTCTTGTCTTCGCTGGATAAAATATCGAAAGCTTCCGAGATTTCCTTGAACTTCTCCGTATCTCCCGTTGGCTTATCTGGGTGGTACTTTAGAGCGGACTTTCTGTATGCTTTTTTGATTTCGTTTTCACTCGCAGAGGGCGAAACGCCAAGCAAGTCGTAAAGTTTTGTTTCCTTAACCATTGTGAAGTTTATACGATTACTTTTGGATAAAAAATGTCGAATTGGGGTGTTAGATTTTGGTGGGGCAGACGCTTAATATATTGACGCGGACTTTTTTTTTCTTGCTTCAGTGCGAACTTCTGGGGTCTTCTAGAAAGTTCGATGGTGCGGTGATTT
>JAJMAK010000210.1:0-27874 GCA_030572615.1 Metschnikowia lachancei | reverse complement strand
TATTGAATTTAGACACGGCGGTGTTAGCCCTGATGAAGTGGTCATGGGAGAAATCTTTGGACACAGAACTAGTATTTCCAATTATGCCATGTCTTTGAGTGGTTTCTTCAAGGCCCCTTCATCTGGTTTGTTTACATTTAACTTAGCCGCCGATCTGGGTGCGTCGTTGCAATTTGGTGCCGGAAATACATGCTCTGGTAATGCTTTGGGAAGTCTTGATGACACGATTCAGATAAACACTAATGTTGGACAAACGTCGACTTCTTTTTTGCTCGAGGAAGGAACATTTTACCCGCTCAAAATTGTCACTTACAATGATCATGGAGATGCTAACCTTGAGTTCAACTGTATGGGTCCTGATGGAGAGGTATTGCAAGGTCTTGGATGGAAGATTATCCAAGCCAGGTATGAAGATGCCAATTCTGCTGTACCATCATCTGCTGTGCCATCGTCTTCTGTGCCATCGTCTTCTGTGCCATCGTCTGCTGTACCATCATTGTCTGTGCCATCATCTGCTGTGCCATCGTCTTCTGTGCCATCGTCTTCTGTGCCATCATCGTCTGTGCCATCATCGTCTGTGCCATCATCGTCTGTGCCATCATCGTCTGTGCCATCGTCTTCTGTGCCATCGTCTTCTGTGCCATCGTCTTCTGTGCCATCATCTTCTGTGCCATCATCTTCTGTGCCATCGTCTTCTGTGCCATCGTCTTCTGTGCCATCGTCTTCTGTGCCATCATCTTCTGTGCCATCATCGTCTGTGCCATCGTCTTCTGTGCCATCGTCTGCTGTACCATCATCTGCTGTGCCATCGTCTTCTGTGCCATCATCTGCTGTGCCATCATCATCCTCTGCTGTGTCGTCCTCTGTTGCATCATCATCCGCTACATCGTCTATTGGATCAACATCCCTGCAATTTTCGGCTGGGCCTTCTATCACAACATCAGCTGTATCAGCTTCTGCGAGTGACATTGTGTCTGGCTCTGCCGCAACAGTTTCAGACACTACCTGTGATAGCGACTGTGGAGCCACTAGATCCGCGGTCACAACCTCGAGCTGCACTTCTAGTGACGGAGTAGAATGTGAATGTTCACTGTTGACCGAAGCAGACTGTGAGGGTGACTGTGTCAGCACAAGAACACAGACCAAAACCCACACCACTGTTTCTACAGTTTGTGATGAAGAGTGCGAGCGTACCAGAACTACCACTGTAGAATGTGAGGGCAGCAGCGGAGCTACTTCTGAGGCTGAATGTAATGGTACTTGCGGAGACAAAAGTGAACCAACTTCTAGCGCCGAGTGTGTAGGGGAATGTGATGACACTTCCAACTCTGGTGCAAACCTGGGCACAAACTCTGGTATCAAGTCTGACTCAAAGACTGACTCGAAGTCTGACTCGAAGTCTGAATCAAACTCTGGCTCCAACTCTGGCTCCTCCAACTCTGGCTCCAACTCTGGCTCCAACTCTGGCTCCAACTCTGGCTCCAACTCTGGCTCCTCAAACTCTGGCTCCAACTCTGGCTCCAACTCTGGCTCCTCCAACTCTGGCTCCAACTCTGGCTCCTCCAACTCTGGCTCCAACTCTGGCTCCTCCAACTCTGGCTCCAACTCTGGCTCCAACTCTGGCTCCAACTCTGGCTCCAACTCTGGCAGCCACTCCGATAGCAACTCCACTGATCAAATTTCCCCGGAGTTTGCTTGCAAAGGAGAAAACTGCAGCGTTTCATCCGGAGATAGTTTTAACAAATCAAGTGTTAGACCTGTGAGTTATTCTTCTTCGACATCAAATCAAGTTTACATCGCAGAAGGAGGTGCGTCTAAGAACTCAGTCCTTCTTGTGTTTTTAGCATTTGTTCCGCTTTTCTTCTAAGTGGCCTTGTCTTGCATCTAATCAATGAAAGACGAGTTTAAAGTTTACACATCATGCTTGCAAGTTTCGTTTTATTAGAATGTCTATATTTACACTTTTCCAACTATGGTCATAGTGCCTATTGCAATAAGATGTGGTTTTATAAAAGGAATTTACACGTAGTTTCTCGCCTCATAATAGAGAAATCTAACTTCGAAAGAACACCGGTCTGTCTTTGAACCCACGGATTACCCAGGGATAGCCGTCCTACTCTGGATGTTCAACAGTGAGAATATATGATTATAGTGTAAAAGAGTATTGTAACAGCAAGAATTATGGGTCTGGTGCATGTGTGTATTTACAACATCTATCTAGCTTACCATATTAGAACCAAGTGGTCAAAAATGCCCCCAAAACAACACAGAATCGCACAAGGAATCGAAAGGGTTTTGTGGTTCACAACCATTCCTAATTAGGAAACTAGATAGCCTAGCGATAAGCTTTCTTGCCAATGTGTCGATACCGTTCGGGCTTCTTGTCACTTGTTGGCAAGACTTAGCGAACAAAAAGCCACGAAATAGACCCAAATCTATAGATTTTACAGCTCAGATATAGTGTCATATCGGTAATTCACAGTAAAGCCACAAGAAGGTGGTTTAAGTTCGAAGAGGGCAATGTACTTGGTGCCAACCTACTTGACACCTAAGGGTTACTAACGCAATGGCAACCCAACTCTGTGACAACCTTGTTAATATAGGTGCAAGTGTCAAGTCGTACAAGATGATCAACTCTTTTGAGTCATCAGCCACAGCGTCCTTCTTCTTGTTGTTGCCCTGTTTTTAAGCAGGCACAGGCTCCTTCGTGGAGGTCTCCTGTAGCTTGATAGACTATTCCAAGGCCACATATTTCTGTGTGGTGGATGCTTGGTGTTGATGTTCATAAGGATATCATCGGGATCTGGCAACTTATTGATGGTGATCGAGTCTATTTGCACACGATCGGAGGTTTTTGATCGACTCACAACACCGCAACACAGAGATACTTCTGCGGTGACATATCATGGCAATCAATGTTGCTGCAACGTGTCAGTGCAACTAGCGGTTTGAGGGCATGGAATGAGAACCCAAGAACAATCTACGCCCTCCAACACGGTGGATACCAACAGGTTGGTCAAGGTCAGAGTTATCAAATAAGAGTTTCAGTTTTGAGGTTCAAGTATCCTACCTCAGGACATAAATTGGATTTGAAAAAGAATAAAAACAATCCATTTCTTATCGATTAATTCAATCACCCATCCCAGGAATAAGTTTTGTCTAGCCAGCGAAAGAAATTAAACTCCATTATTTCCTTTAAATTAATCTCTTTAGACTTGAAAAATATCCCTTTCAATGAAAAAAATTGTCATCCACGACCAAAGTAAATGTTCTTCATTAGAGAATTAATTATTTCATTGAGCTTTTAAGTATGAATTTGACGGATGCCGAGAAAAGCAAACACCCCAAGTTTGTGAGTTAACTATGACCTATAAGAGAAACAAGCCTTGAGCTTGTGCATAATATATCCACAATAAGCGAAACAAGTCCCTGCTTCAGAAATTGCCTTGCCATTTTCATTTGATGCAGCTTTGTAATGCAAGCTTAATGGAACCCTTGAATATTGAACAAGGACAACGCGACTTCCCGATACCAGGACATTTACCAAAAGAAGATGAAATCAACCAACGTGGTGGGATATGTAGTTTTAGCCACTTGAGAATGAGCACTTACACAAGCAATACGTCTGCAAAGGTAACACCGGCCCATAAGATTTCTTAGTTATCGCACGAGTCCGTCTTTTCCAAAACAGATGTATTTGCCTTAGAAATACCGTGACAAAAAAGTCCGAAAAAAGATAAATATAAATGGCAAATGTTGATATCGGTGCATTTCTGATAGAGTAGCCTCCAAAATACCCAGATGCTAGTAGAATTTATGACGGCCAAAACAAATTATATGCGGCGACTGAATGTGCCAGTATCCTCTTTATAAGGATATTCAACTTAATATATGAAATGAATTCACAGCGTATAAAAAGGGGTTGAACAGATTCTAGGACTTTGCAGCGTTCAACCAATATGAAGGGTATCATTGATAAGTTTCGATTAGCCAATTCCAAGCTTTGATAATGGACCGTGAATATTTGCTTCTAAATACATCTACCGTCTGAAAATCCATCACTTCCAGGACTTTTTATGACGGATTCTAAGAAGGGAAAGGACTCTTTTTATATATTATTCGGCTTTTCCTCAACTATTGTTTTCAAAAACCCCATTTAAGCCGGCAAGCATTCCCCTTTTTGTATCTCTTTTTGCGTCTATATCTTGGAACCTATAAAAAGGTGTTTTTTGAGGAAGAGAGGATACAGTTTCACACTCGACGCTTACAGTTAAAGGCTCCAAAAGCTCAAATTTGAGAAAATGCATTCAGGGTAACCATTTGCGGTCAATAATTCTGATATTTGGACAGAATTGGGGGTAAACTTATTATGAATGATGCTATTGTATCTAACCCAATAAAAAAACGCTTCGTAGAGCCGCACTGAGTAGTGTAGTGGGAGACCATATGCGAAATTGCGGTGCTGTAATCTTTTTGCTTCATGATGATTTGTGTGGGGCATTTAGACTGAGGATTTTTTGGTTATATTCGGGTTCATTTTTAACGGTATTTCCTTTCTTTTCTGCCTTGAAATATGGACACTTTGGCTGGGAGCTAGATTTGAATAGGAGAAGACTGGATACTGGTGATTGGGGATAAGGCGTCGAAAACCGCGCAGTTGTCTATATTGCTGTATGGGCGGGGGCATGGTTCATAGTCTGGACATGGAATACAAGGTCTAATATGGGCAGTTTTTCAAGATTTTTCGTCATGGAGATTTGTTTCTAGAAGAATATAAAAGATTGGTTCTTTTTTCCAAGAATTATTGCTTTTTCGATTTTTACATCATTGTTTTCACTTGCTTATTTATCACGACGCAGCAATTATTATATATATTTAAGAATATATTTTCATTTCACAGAGCAGATTTGAATTGTTTCTTTCGAAAAAAGAAATTTAAGAAGACATTTTTTGTTGGTTGAGAGTTGCTTTTGCTATCATGAGACCCAATATTGATGTTGTTTTGTATCTGTAGGGCGGCATACACTATGACTACTGTGGGTTCTTCCTCTTCCGCTTAATAGTGCTTATCATATGATCATACTTTCCCTTTGTCTTAGCAAGTTCGTTGGTAAAATAACTTGCTCAGAAATATGCAATGTTACTTCATACGAATAATAGGTTAATATACTTTTACTCTTTTGATTTTAGGGATGTACTGTAGGGGCAGATGGCACAACATGCACAAGTAGTAAAAGTGGGGCCTTTTGAGTTAAAGCCTCATACTGCAATCTACAAGCTAGGGTGTGTATCGAGAGAATGTTTGGCATACCCTGAAAACATCAAAGGGTATCTAATTTATCTTAGAAAAAAAGAGATTAGATAATATCATGGTGGTATTATTTACTCGGCTGAGGCAGTATCCAGTGAATGAGGAGATAAATGTTTTCAATAGGAATAATTTCAATTTTTTTCTTCTCGTGGTGAGTTCTTTCTTTCATGGAGAATGTTTCCTCAATTTTAGAATCTATGAAAGTCTCGTTAGATGATCTATTTTTTAAATGAAAGTATCTTTTTGCGCCTTAATGATAAATCAGTTCATTGATAGTGTAATGAACCTCTAATGAGTACCTGTCATTTTGCCGTAATTAGTCGCACACCTTGACCCTGAACGTCCCATCTTACCACGTGTGCTACTCTAGTCTCCTTCAGGAGCTTGCGCATGTCTTTTGGACATTGCTCATGTACTTCAGAACCTTGGTTCCTTGCACCTCGGCTTTAGGACTTTACTCCTCGGCTGTAGGAGTAAGAAGTGAGCTTAGATTTGCAAAAGTATTCACAATATCCGACTTCTACAAATTACGACACTGATTTCCTCTTTGTTTACACTTCCTTGTTCTTGAAATTAATAAGAAGAAAAAATGAATAAGTCTAGCTTTTGTTTCCGCTTCCGCTAATACTTGCTTCACATTTTGGTAACGACCCCATGTATGCAATCACGGCAAGAAGTTTTTTCTCGTTGCAGAGACGTGCATCTATTTAAAGTTCTGTCATTTGGTATCTGAAGGATTTAGCAAGGTTGGCGGAAACAGTGTATCGAAGTAGGCGCAATAAAAGGAACTACATGGTTCTATTTAAAAGTGTGAGGTATGTTCTTGTTTTCGTTCCTGATTCGAAAGAGATTCTTTCTTGTCGAGTCTATACTGCAAGGCGACTATAGGGTTTTTTATTAGAGCATACAATCAACAAGAGCTTTCTGCACTCAGACTAGTATTTTAGATACCGAAAGAAGAAATAAGTCAGAAGTAACACCACTCACTCCGAGAGATATTTCAGAGTCAAGACTCAAATTTATTCACTGCGCTGATTTGGAAGCATATCGATGGTGGACAAGTAGATACCAAACCCTGTTGACAACCAAGCATAACATTACCTCTTTTGAGTTGATACCTTCCCAGAACTTTTAACACCTCAATCGAAAGGCAGTTAAAGTGTATTATTTGGGCTATTTAAGGGAACAATCAACTTTAGTACGGAGGTATTTAGGGGTGTGTTTTTTGGGTATACAACATCAATTTAAAACAGTGGTTTTCAGGAACATATCCTTTTCTAAAGAAACACAAAGTATTGAACTATGTAGCATATTAGATATAACCCAGCTCATCTTTAGAAAATTTCTTTTGGTCTAGTGTTAATAAGTCCAGACGGAAGCTCCCACACAGACAAATCTTTGATTGAAGTCAATTTCGGTAGATTTGTTTCCTTTAAACGGGCAATGTCTTAGAATTCATGGTCTCGGTGGGATATTTTTTATTCCTTTCGACGACGGTTTCTTCCTATACCGCAATAACCAGGTAAATATTCATTTTCGTACTGTCGGTGGCCTTGGACCATATTCTTAATATTGCTGCAGGTTATTTGATTGGCTCAGTTCGGATGAACTTGTTTCATTAACCCTCCCAACAAGTTTGAATGAGCCCATTTAGTCGCTTTGCCCCATCTTCTTTCAATATAAATACAACAACAGCTGTATGTCTCTGTGTATTTCTAAATGACTTCTTATCTAACACAATATCAGTTCAAAATGGAAAAAAAAAGATATACCCTCCGAATCTTCCAGCTCAAACGCCATCTACTTCATTTTTGAATGGAGCAGTAAACGCCAAGGCCCAAGTCAAACTCTGGCCACTATCCAACTTCCCCTTAGAGTCCAATTCAGGATTAGAGAAATATTCCCACGCGCCCGAAGGATCAAAAAGAACCCTGTTAGCATTCAAAATACCTTCCCAGCCACCTTTAGGTGTAACGCTACTGAGGATCTCAGTCCATTCCTGCTGGGCAAACACCGAACTTCTAACCAGTCCCAAAGCAGGTGTCATGGGGATCATCTGGATTCCGTGCATATACTCCGTATTGCGGCCAAAATAGGTGGCGTAGTCGATCTTGTTTTCAAAGAGAATTCCAGCAACCTTATTTTTGACGATTGCCTTTGAAACAATTTCATTGTCGTTCTTGTAAAGGAAATACAGGCTGAAGGCTCTGTTCTGAATGCTCAACATCAAATCTCCTCTCGCTTGCATGGCTTCATCTCCAATCACTCTGCCCCACAATTTCATAGCGTAAGAGAAATGAACATCCTCCGATGAAGATTCTTGGTCTTTTCCGTCTGCACTCTCTATGACTCCCTTGGCCCACGAATGTCCTTGGAACCAGTCAAACAGTCTCGAAACAGGGAAATATTTATCATCTTCAGAAGGATTGGCCACGTCCCTTACCAACATGTTGACAAACTCCTTGTTTTCCTCTGCCCAATTTCCGCCATTCTCAGCATCGAATTTTCCAATAAGAGCTGCTGCGTGAATCACATAGGAATAGTGGAAATTATGGTCGTTATAATACCCACTTCCAAAATCTGCACCTTGTCCCTCAAATGCTGCTTCAGATGTAACTCCCTTAAACTTTGTATCGTAAAACAATGGAGGCGTTGTTTTTCCTGCTTTGTACTTTTCAAAGAATGACTTCAACTGGTTTGAAACTTCCTTTGCTAGCTCTTTGTCCCCCACAATATCGTGAAGTACAAACATCATGTAAGCATACTTGTCAAGCTCCTTGCCCATGTAGTACTGTGACTTATGATCAATAATCTGCTTCAAAATATCCAGGCCTTCGAGTTCAGCGACGGCTGCTTTACGAATCATTTCAATTTGGTCTTTTGTGTATGTGAGTTCTGCGTTCTTTCCTCTCACATAAGGCAACCATTGAACATTGTTATCGATAACATCCACAAAAGAAAGCTCGTTGGTCAAATACCCGCGCATCATTCCTTTTGTTGTTGAAGGCAACTTGATTCCCAGAAACTTTTCCTTGACCAGTTCTTCCAAAATGTCAATGTGATGAGGTAAGGCAAAAGTAAGACACTTACCAGACTTCGAAGTACCTTTAGTTTCATAGGCAATTTTATAGTTGGCCGTATCGCAAGCAATTGATCCAGTAACCTTGGCGTCGGTAACATATTTTCCAGCAATTTCGTAGTAGATTTTATTTGAAGTGCCATCTTCAGGAGCAAGAGCGATCTGGATGATAAGCCCATCAATCGCGCGAGAACCAACCAAATTAGACCCATTTTGCTTCAACTCAAACTTATCTTCATCCAGCGGAAGAGTGACAAGTATGAGCCACGGTTCGCCATTACTCAACACACGGTATTGGATGGTCTTGGTGGAAGCCTGTTCATATGATACTTGGGAAAATTCGGAGATCCCTCCAAACCCTTGAATTTGAGCAACTAACAGGCCATGATAGATAGATGTCACAACACCCATTCCTTCAACCAAAGGAAACTCGATGTAGTCGGTAGTATCACCTGCTTTGGGAGAAATTCTCACACTAACAGATAACTGTTTCATTTGAGAAACCGACATGTGATTATTTCCACCTGAAATAGCAGTGGCACCGATGAAAAGACCAGGAGACTTGACTCCGTTATAAAAGAACTGGTTTGCTCCATCGATTCCACTTCCACCGTATGCTAATCTTTTGGGGTTCGGGTACTGGACTGCTAAACCGTTGTTGTCATTTTTGCCCCAGTACACGATGTATGGGTATGTATACACTGGCATTTCTTGTCCTCCCAAAAACAAGTTCGAGTAGAACTTGTTGGTTTGGAAAGGTGCATCTAAAGAAACACCAGCAGGTATTTCTAATGGGTGGGCCTTTTTGGGGAAATTTTGACCTGGGTCTGAGTTGGAAATACTCTCGAATAGATCCCTCTTGGTAATGCAGGACTTTTCTGAGGTTAACACCCTGATTTTTTCATTCTCTTCTTCTTCTTGCTCTTCTTTTTTCTCTTCTTCTTCATTCTCTTCTTCATTCTCTTCTTCTTCTTGCTCTTCTTCATTCTCTTCTTCTTCATTCTCTTCTTCATTCTCTTCTTCAGTCTCTTCATTGAGACCTGTTTCCTTTTCCTCCCCAATCTCGGGGTTAGTAAAAAGCTCGCTATCTTCCACATCAAAAGACTTAAACCCTGTGGCCGTGGGTCTCGTTTCCTCACTCTTTGTCATTGTATAACCTAATGTCTCTCTTTCCGTCTCATTTGTATAACTCCGTACTGATATGTTACCTGAAGTTTTGCTTGAAGACGTGGAAGCCAGAATGGTTGCCAAATTTGATACTTTTCTTGAAAGTGAGATGTCTTGGGTCGGGTAGGAAGAGGCCTCAGAAGCTCTATGTCTGGTACTTTTCTTCTTTTTCTTAGAAATACCCGTGGAATTCATTCCAGACTTCTCTTCATTGTCCATTTGACTTCTGTGAGCGGTGGTGGTAGACTCAGAGCGACTTACAGATATTGACCAGTCTGCTTTAATACTGATAGTTTGTGTAGCTTCCAATTTTCTGAACAAGCGAACGGGGTCTTCCTTGGTTATAGAGAGTCCGGTGTATGAGCTGCCGTAAGACTTGGAAGTCGTAGTATGACCAGAAAAAATAGTCCTGGTGGATGCTTGGCCCAATTGCTCGATAATTTTCCCCACTTCAGAACCTGGTTCACAAGGACCTTTATCTGAATAGTGTTGCCAAGAAATTGTTCCAGGTTTTTCTTGGGGTGAACGCTCCCCTGGATTTTGTTTTGAAGAGCTTCTTTCAAAATCTTTTTGTGAGGAACCCTTTCCCGAAAAATCTTTATCCGACAATTGGCTTGAAGAACTTTTTCCTGAATCTTGTGGCATAGAAATTTCACCAGAGTTGTTTTTAGAATGACCACCATCACTGTTCTGGAAAACAGCACTAACATTACTTTTCAATTCAAATTCATAAGCTGGGTACACAATTTTGTCCGGACAATTCTTTGGCTCCTCGCGAACAATCACAACAGGAAACCCAATGGCACCATCGGGGTTACTATCTTCCAAATTGTACATAAACTTCAGGCCGGGATCATATAAGTCTTCGGAACCCTCTTCAATTTTGTCGCTTGCGTTTAGCCCTGCCACCCGTGCGTGAACATGCACGCATAAGAATGAGCTTATCAATAGAATCAAAGGGAACTGCATCAGTAGTTTCAATGTACCTCTGGATCTGCTTCGAATTTTGAGCTTTGAAATGAATAAAAAGAAAAAGAAGTGCTTCGAGACCAAATGGGCATGTATTTATACTTGGGTTTTATGAAGTTCAAACCGAACATTAAAACATGGTTTTCGCTGCTTTGATCACGGTCATTGTTCCCGAAGTAGCGATAATCCACCTTCAAAACTCAGCCATTGTTCTTTTTTCTTGTTTCAATTTTTTTTCGCAATTAAGACAGATTTGAGCACAAGAAAAAAGAGCAATGGCTGAGTTTTGAAGGTGGATTATCGCTGCTTTGATCACGGTCATTGTTCCCGAAGTAGCGATAGCCCACCTTCAAAACTCAGCCATTGTTCTTTTTTCTTGTTTCAATTTTGTTTTTTCCCAATTAAGACAAATTTGACCACAAGAAAAAAGAAATTAAATCGACCCCCTGCCCGAAAACCTCTCCACAAAACCTACGGCTAAAATCGATGTAAAGTAAACATATAGTATGTTTTAGTAAGCTGCCTAAAATTCAATACAATAAAGTATTCCCGTCGCGAGATTTTGCTGGAACACTCGATCGATTACTCCTCGGGTTTAGGACCTTGCTCTTCGGTTCAGGCCGTATCACACCTGATCTTGCCGATGGTGTGGTACAGTAGTACCTCTGTAAGCCGGATTGATCTCTTGCATGGAATTTGTCCGGCTGATGGCGTTAACGAGGTTTTTCTTGCATATAAACAAACCTCCTTCCTAAATAGGAAATATTAAGTACATTTATGCTTGCTGGGTTTCAATTTGAATTGATACACAGCTGTATGATTTGAAAGTAGTCGTCTAAATAATGTAGAAATAAACAAATTTTCTATTTGAAAAAGTTAGAATGCGTTCTTGTCACATTAGTGAGACCCTCGTCATCCAGACAATCAAGCAGCATAGTCGTGGAGTCTTCATCTAAACAAATGATCAGCAACTGCGTAGAATCCCCTTCATCCAGCGTACTTTCATCGTCCCGATCTATTTCAATGATATCAACATCAGTCAATTCAAGGGAGCGGTTGCAAGCATTTTGAATTTGGGTTGTAATGTCTGTTGTAATGTCCGTTGGGGTCCGAGAACAGTTGGCAACGTTGTTCGAGCTTCTAACGCACAGAGGAGATTGTGTTCTCCATCCGGTGTTCTCCAATGTTAATTGCTTGCGGCTTTCAATCGATTTTTGGTGAGTATTTCGAACGCCTTACCACAAGTGCAATTCCTTTTGAGAGCAATTTACTTCCTTATATGTCTTTCTCAATGCACGCCGCTTTTCATTGTCCATATTTCGCTTGGCGTGTCCCATGGGGCCAGCAATGGACGTTAGCGTTGACTCCAAAATTTCCAAAAATAACGAGAAACTTGCGACGTT
Source organism: Metschnikowia lachancei (assembly GCA_030572615.1). Lineage (NCBI taxonomy): Eukaryota > Fungi > Ascomycota > Pichiomycetes > Serinales > Metschnikowiaceae > Metschnikowia > Metschnikowia lachancei. Next base: position 15,945 of record JAJMAK010000210.1, on the reverse strand, counting down.
TATACGGCAATGATCTGTGACGAGTCTGCTGGCTTTTTGTCGCTTTTTTGCGGCAACTCAGCGTGTCTCGGGTGTTATTCGGACAATATTTCGTCCTGAAACCCCCCCAAAAAAAACCTCTTTAGGTTTCAAAAAATCCGTCTTATAGAGACACCCGGTATCCGTATAAACAGGGGTTCAACCCTATACTTAAGAGTGTTAACTATGGCCAAGAAAAAATACAATCGTGCGGCGTTCCGTAACAACGAGGTTTTGTCTTATAACATGTGCGGCTACAGAAGTACTACTGTACCACTTTGGCTCCTTCCGCTTTAGGCAATAATGCCTCAACCGCCAAGGTCTTAGGTTCGTCTACTGTCTAGTCTCTTACAGAAGTACTAGTCGCCTTCTTCGAAGGATTATTCCGGATAAATACAAATAGGCGCTGTTTCCACTAGAGAAAGAGCTTTTCAGATCATCTTTGAATACATTGAATATGCAACTGCAAGCTGATAGATGGACTAGAAAACATATTTCAAAGAGATGATACAGACAATCTTCCCCATGCTAGAATATAATTTTCTCCTGCGGAGGGTAATTGATACAATCAATGAGTCCGTTCTTTTTTTTTTTTTTTTTTTGTCTTGAGGTGTAATTTTACTGTCCTCAAGGATATGATTCCATGGTTTGAAGTGCTGTACGTTTCTCACCGGAGTAGGAGACTCGAAAAACGACATTATTAATTGAAAATGCATTAATCCATGCAAGTTTTCCAGTTAGGGTCTTGGTTTGTGATGCAGAGTATTTCTCGATACTATGACCATAAAAAGCTTAGTCTAATAAGCATTTAAAGTACATTTCTTGTATATGAAGTTCAAGCAACATTGCACAGCATCACTTCCAACAAGAAAAGGCCGTATAAAAAGTTGTTAGAATATCTTCAACACGAGATAGATATACCAAACGGGTGTCAAAATGGGTGAAAATTCTCAAAACATTTTGCCAATTTCAAAATGGTCAATTGAAATTCGGTATTTTTTAGCTCTTAGTCCAAAAGTTACTCTCACGGCCCCTAATTCTCACGATTTTTATTGTTCATTTTATCAACGATCAAGTATTACTTATTTTAAATGATGAAATTTAATAGATGCTACAAGTATTAAAATTGGTACGAGTCGCTTTGCTTTACAGTCAATTTCAGCGGGATCTGTGACACACGAACACCCAACAAGATGCTCCTGTTTCTTCCAGTGGTTACAGAAAATGGCGAGCTACCATAAACTTTTCGTATTCCCCTTCAAACCAGCATATTTCTGGCTCATAAAGATCGGATTCCCATCATAGGAAAACCTGATTGGTCGCTTGGAGCTTTATATGAATATTTCAATACCTTGCAAGGCTGGCCTGTTAATGACATTATGATTGAATACTCAATAAATAGGGTTAGAGCTAGTGGTTTGTCTTCTATTTGTATTAAGGGGGACTCTACACTCTGGCTTCCAAGATATCCATGAAATCTTGTGGCCTCAATCTATGCTATATCGTGAGCGAAACCCATCTTTTATGGGTTGACGCCCATTTCACTCAGGACTTCACAAAGGAATAATAACTGATGAATTACTCTACCCTTGTTGTTTTCGACAATTTCAACAGGTTTTGCGGCGGTGACACTACATTTCCCTGGACAAAAACGTGGTTATACCCCATCAAATACTTCTACCAAGCTTAATCTCAAGTGGGCTCAAACAATGATTTGTCCTAGTTGAGTGAAATCGCTTAACAACACGTCCTTTCAGGGTTTTGGCTCAACAAGTCTCACAACGGTTGGCCAAAAGGCTTTGCTGTCCAATGATACGCCCCAAGGGGTCAGCAAAAGGCTTAACGTCCAACAGATCAAACAACAGTTCACCCGAGGGTTCGCTGCCTGGCGAAACAATCGACAATCCCAGCTTTAGGAATAAAAAAAGGCATAAAAATATCCACACAGCTTTTTCAAAGCGTAATGGTGATAACAACGTACAAAATTGAATGAATTCCGGCCAGAATTACCCAAAATTATGAAGGGGAAACATGTGTCAGATAACATAGGGACATGTATACATTTATTCAATATCTTGCCCTTTATTATGGCTGGTTAAACACCGTCATATTCTTATACCCGCTAAAACAATTGCATAACCCAACAAATGAGTATTTGAGGGCCCTTGAAATGTGCCTATTGTTTATTTTTCACTATTAAAGAAGAGTCCAAAGCAGAACATCGGTATGCTATTTAGAGGGGCGCCACCAATGGCTCCATCAAACCCCCTGCTCAGGCAAGAAGTGGCGGTGTGGAAAGTATGTGAAAATTAGCGACGTGGACCAGAAAAATAACATCTAAGCGTTTCCATAAGTCTACCATTCCCAATTAGTCTCACCGACGGAGGAACATATACCAGATCAAAAACACCACAAACAACCCCGCACCCACTATCGGCACGTACTGTCTGATCATAGCCTCAAAGTTGATTCGCTGGGCCTTTTTCCGGTACTTGATGGAATCGTTCCGCAAGTTCGACGACAAATCACTCATTTTATCCAACAGGTCTCCACGGTACAATAGATCCTCAATATTTTTCGTCATCACCTTCTTCACGTCGGCCAAGTCGGTGTTTAGACGGTCGAGGTTGGACTGGGCTCGCTGGTCCTGGTAGATTTTCTTTGTTTTGCCCAAGAAATTGTCAAAGGAGCTAAACCCAAACGGCCTGGCCGCATTACTCAACGCCTCGCGCCCGTGGATATGACCAAACTCGTTGCTGATTTCCTTAAGGTACAGAAAAGCCAAGTTGCGGGGGTACGATTTCTCGCAAATGGTGAGATATATGATGCTGTTGTTGATGAGGTAGTGAATGTTGTAGCGACCAGATTCGATGGTGGCCTGGGGTTCCGAGTTCGGCGTCACTCTGCTGATGATGATCTTACATTTCTTCTTCTGTTCGTTGAGTTCGGGGTCGACCGAGTCGTCAACGGATCCACAAAGGGGAAGCGCTGGGTGTTAGTACGTCAGGAATAGAATAAAATAGAATACTTCATGAAAGGATATATCAAGTGGACAATGTGGAAGTGTGGACAATGTGGAAGTGTGGACAATATGGAAGTATGCACAATATGGAAGTATGGACAATATGGAAGTATGGACAATATGGAAGTATGGACAATATGGAAGTATGGACAATATGGAGGTATGCACAATATGGAGGTATCTTATGGAAAACAGCAAAGCAAATATCAACACTAAACCGGCCCACTCCTCTCTTTTGTGTCACCTTCCGACTTAGTTTTGCAAAGCACAGAGATCCTCGAAGTATAATCACACTTCACACTGTAGTCCTAATACGCCTCGCACAAACCAGTACATACCGTCGTACCGATATATTAATGTGGATTTCACCATTTTTATATCTAAAAGTCTATGCAAGGTAGTGTTCTGTAGAGACAGATAATGGTGGAAAGTACCAAAGGTGTTAATTTGCTGAGGTGGCCGGTTATGTCTCGCGCACTTGGTCTGGGGAAACCCATGCACCCGCGATAGCCTGGGCCCTGGGGTCAGGTGCAATATGAGATTTTTTGTTATTTGGATTTTTAGTTATTATTTTTTTGCTATTATTTTTTTGTTATTATTTTTTTGCTATTGTGATAGTACGAAATTTATTTTTTATGATATTTCCGATATTTCCGTCATTCAGTTTGTAGATACCTTGGTTTTATGGTAAGTTTAAACATCTATTTCGAATAAAAATGTTCAATTTAGAAGTGATTAATTTAGAAATATATTCGCGAAATGGTAAACTTGAGGCACTAAATCTTGGTGACGTCGAGTAGTGGCAATATGAAAAAAATATTACATGGTATCAGAATTGCCCAAAATTCATCTCTGAAACGTGTTAGTGGGTTATATGCTAACCACACGAGAAGTCGGTTCTTTTCTAAGAAAGTGACCCGCCTGTAATAGTATATTTTGGGGAGGTAAGTCCGTATCTCTTGAGATATATCCTTAAGTTGCAATAAATGGGTATATGATGATTTCAGTTTGTTGTAAAATGGCCTCGGTGCTTTTTAAAACTCCTTTCATAAAAATGATGGCTTCAAGAGAGATGTCGTGTTTCTTCTAAGAAGAAAGTGATTGTCACATGATAATCGGTAGATATAAAGGGCGAATGTGCACTATCTTAGGCTCTTCTTGAGTGTGACAGAACGAATAGCCAGTCTCTGTAAATCTACCAATGCTACGGAGTATAGCCTTAGGAATGAGGCTCGCTATAGTCAGTATACTGTTTCTCAGACTTGCACTATTCTGAAATTTGAGATCCTGCTAAGGTTAGTAAGTGCAATACAAGTAAGGAAGTCTGCACCCTATAGTCCGATGAACCGATATAGAATAATTCACCATATAACATTATAATGAAAGCTCCTTACACTCAAGATCCTTACTGTATAACACCTTTATTACTAGGTATAAAAATTCGGGTTGGAAATCTCGTTATAAACCGGGTTTTCTGCTCGCAATAAGTACTTAATACAGCTAATACCTTCTTCAGCGACACCATCTTTCCAAGAAGCAATGAATTTCTTTCTCGCTTGCGATGCGCCAAACTCACCTTCCGCCATCTCACTAGTCACATCCGAAGAAATCAAAAACCTCCACGTGCGCCATCTTTCAAAGGCATTTCTTGCCGTTTGGTAGTACAATAATCCCGGTTGGATCCTTTCCCTGTTTGTTGCAACAAATAGACCATGTTGCACGATATTTTGGTCCAAGATCGTCGCACCAATGAAAAAAATCTCAACCTCTTCCTTCTCAGTTTCGGGGTATTTATCAACAATAGAGTCTCCATCAGAAACCATTCTCGAAGTGAGATACTTTAGTCGTTTCCTGCAAAACTAAGATGTTTCCTCTCAACACACATAAGAAGAAGTTGAAATCTTTAGGTATCTCTTGAGTGAAATGGAATCCTAGTTTGATCACCTAGTCGTCATGAGGCATTTGTGTATATGCCAATTCCTTCACCAGCTCTACTCCAAGTCTCCCCCGAAATACCCCGGATTTTGATCCTTCAATCTTTTTGCTCAACAGTGGGGATTTTCCATGCCTAAAGATCTCTGTACCTTGGTTCAACTTCCTTTAATTCTTCCGCCAAGTCGACCATAATCGGAGGCCGGCATTCAATGAACTATGGGGATGAACCACGCCCATTTCACTATGAAAGGTGCCTCTTCCGGCTCTAATAAGCTGCAAATCGCCCTCTCTCGACACACTTTTGGACCCGGTAAAATCTTCGTGAGAAAAATCCCCCTTAGTTATCGAAGTTATGGGTTCATGGCCCAAATGAGGATGTTCAGGGGATCTACCACACCATTTGAAGAGAATTAGTCAAAAAGAAAAAACGGAATGAATTTCCCCATTCGTATGCTTTCAATGGATCTTCGGACTGCGGCCTCAGCACCTTCGGGGAGTTCGATTCCTGGGATTACAGATCTGATTGTTCTTAAGCTAAACATGTTTTTTGCTTGTGATAAATTGATAGTGAGAAAGAATAAAATATCGAAGTGGACGGTGAAACCCTGGATCAAGTATATCTAGAAGAGTATTAAATTGCAATTATTACTTAAAACCTATATATCATTGCTTTATAAACCATATGACGATACCTACAAGACATTTTAAGGTGGACTAAAATGCCGTTAGTAATTTTGCAAACACCAGTCGTATTGTGTGCACTCCTGGGACCTCAATCAAACATTACTACACACAGTATTCGTCAACAGTTCGCGCATAATGCATGCCAGCATTCGAGGAACGCGGAATGTATGCGACATTTCTTTTTCTTCCATACTTCAAACGCTAATTAACCCATGGATGCTGGATAGAATCTGTCAAATACCCTTTAGGTATTATTCATTATACAGAATTAAAAATCTAAAGAACGTTGAAAAAAAATGGTATTTAGAGTAGTCGTGTGCTAGGATGGCTACGAGTTGAACAGAAACAGCGTGAATTACAATTTAACAATTCTTTTTACGAAAAGCTAGTTTCTCTGGGGATGCCCATTAGGTGAGAAGTACAGAACATGTGCTCTTCCAAAAAATGGAGCTTGTTCTTTCGAATTTATAGCTCCGGTAGTCTTTTGTGGTACCTTTCCAATCTCTAGTTACACGAAAGCATGGGCTGAAAATACGTGATCTGGGGCCCTAAGTTGCTGTAACATGATAATAATGTGGCGCAATCCAGTTTTGTTTTGATAGATACATGTAGTACTGTCGAGGTTTGTCGTTGGATAATTCTCTTAGGAGTAGTAACCACAGAAAGCTCCCTTGTTCGAAATTTATATTAGACGGAAGAGAAATGTGTATTGATTTACATACACATCTCCAGTCTGTAGTTTATACATTTCAGCAGAGCACTGATTATTCGAAAAAGGAGGGTATAATTTGAATATCACTTGCTTTTCGAGTTAAAGTTGGTAAATATTGAAATTGTATGTAACGAAAGTTTAAACAAAAGCCACAATATAGTCAGTTGAAGTACGAACCCAAAGATTGTGTCACCAATTTCGAACGCCAAGAACACTTGTACAATACTTCATATTATCAATCACTATATGTTAAGATCTTATTATTGATTGTAACCTCATACGAAACTTATTTTATATCGGCCAAATTTTTATCCCTGCATGGTGTCGGGTAAGCTTAATCACGATATTCTACCCAAGAGCTTGTATACAGGACACCATTAACAGAAATGTTGAGTCGGACAATGCTGGGCCATTGATTGTCCTGGAAAGTCTGTCTGGGAGTCACGGAATTACCAGCGTCTTGACACACTCAAGGTCTACTATTGTGTACTGATGGTGTACTGACGGCACCTGTCAGACAAAAATGTTGACATGGAGCAAATCATCCTCAACATTACATAAATTCGTGGGTTTTCTGACTAGCGAATTTTCAACATCATCAATCTATCTACTTCCGCTCTCTTATTATTTGTATTAAATACAACGGTTCCTCGTGTGAACACTCCAGCAGTGAATGCTGTTAACTCTAATGCTATCTTTGTTGAAAGAATGGCTAGGTTCCAACCTGTCCCATCACTGCACGCAGACACTTGGCAGTACCATACTTTGCCGTGCACGTCAATGCGGCACTAATATTTTTGGTAACGATGTGATGATGAAGAGCCCCTAACACGCATGTCTCTAATACTGAAGTACTATTCTTTCCTTGAACATAATTCACGATAAGAGATATATCACCAAAGAATGTTTCCAGTTAGATAAGTCATAATATGGCCAAGTAGAACTGAAAGCACTGTATCCAAGCAAAGTATGAAGCGAGCAGAACACCATGACCTATGTCAATGGTTTCCAAACCAATTAATCCATGTAATAACGTCGAATTCTGACCAAGGCTTAAATTTGACAGTTTTTGGACTATTTTCGGAATCGTCTTATGATAAGTGGGGTTCCAAATCCATGGGCTTATCTTCAAACATGTCCACGTGGCTGTTAGTGGGGTTCATTCTCTGTATATTCACGATTCAACTATGAATACATGGCCCTTGACTGGGCTCCAAAATAGCTGTCAGCACGCCAATAAAACCAACCCAGAATATCGAAAAAAAGACTAGACAATTCAAATTTAGAGTATTTAAACAGAATAATTCACCCTCCTCAGTCCGAAAAGTAACCCAGTCCAATCCAGAAATCATCCACCAAAAAATTAACTATTCGCAATACCCAAATGTGGCTCCCCGCGCATCCTATTGCGGGTGTCGATCATCCAAAATTAACAATGTTTAGAACCACACAAACATATTAAAGATGTGGAGCCCCTTAGTCTAGCTGATATACCCAATCACGAGATTCTGCATTCAAAAATTTGGTGCTACTAAGAATAACCCACTCTTGCAATGGAAATTGCCATATCGTGAAAATATTCCGCCCCATTAATTGTACCCGCACCTCCAAACAACTTTTTTCCTTGTCGCACGAGACCTTAGCATCGCACTGGCTCCACGCACTGGCTCCACGCACTGGCTCCACGCATCTCATTGAACACCACAAAAAGAACGCAAACATCACATCACAAGAACATCTATAAAGTCAGAAGACTCAAGCTGACTATCTAATACCAACTTAAGCTAGAAAACAGCATTGTTTGATTAAGTGACACCCCATTCATCCATCTCATCCATGTATGAAATGGATCTCTCCAACCTTTCCAGCACTCTTCCACCCACCAAGTCGCTCGAGCAGGTTTCACTCCGAAATCTCAACAGCGAGCTCACGGATGAGTTCAAAAACGCAGCCAAGTCGGTGGCCACGCTATATAATGCCAGCCTGGCCAAATCCGATGACCATCACCCGGTAAAAGCTGAGTTTGCAACTGCTGCAAAGGCAGTGGCCTCGCTCTATAGATTAGGCACCAACTCCAATGTTCTTCTGATGCACAAAGGGTATTTGGAGTGTTTGGACGACCTCCTCAGTGTGATAGCACATGGCGAAGATATCGAGAATTGGGCCCTTACCAAAAGGGCTGAGCTCACCAACTACTATAATCACAAAGAAACCTCCAAGGAGGGCCAATCGGGAGCAGAAGAAAAGGGTGAAAAGGGCGAAAAGGGTGAAAAGGGTGAAACAGACGAACAAAATTTGAAAAACAACACTACAAATCTCCTTACAAACCTATCGTCCGTGCCACTGTCGGCCGATTCCAACGTAGGGGACTCTGGGCTTCCGGCCGAATACGACTTTGCATTTCCGCCAGACTTGGTGTCTAATGTTCCCTTCCACGCGAGCTTTGCGCCCCTATCTATTTCATATAAAAAGACAAAAAACCACATTGATGTCAAACACAGAAAGCCGCTGAATTTCCAGAACTTGGCCCAGAACTTGGCCCAAAACTTTGTGCTGCTCAATGACTCCAACCCTACTCTGTCCGAGGGTGAAAGTGATACGTCTGACTCCAGTAGCGATGCCGATGTACGCAAGAAGCGCAAGGCTTTTAAGGCCCATCAAGATACCGTGAAAAAGAGGAAAAGAGATGTTTCTAAGAGGGATCAGGGTGAAGCTGACTAGGGACGGCATAACTAGGACATTATACCCTTCTCCGTCCTTTTAGTTTTGCGCCATCTAGTCATTTTTTTCTTCTTCAACTCATTTTATCCTCTGAAAATCTTTTGATCCTTTTTAATTGTTTCCAACTGGTGTTATCTGACGTGATAGTTTACCATTCTGTGGAGCTCACAGATTTGGAAATTGCAGTTTGCGCAGTAGTATTTGCATGCTTGGCCTAGTGGTTTTCACAATCACAATTTCGTAAAGTACTCTCATTCAGATATCACTGGAGTATTAAGTTTATGCGGAATTCACTTGGGGGAACCTTTCTTCTCTAGGGTGTTGGTCTTTATTATGCCAATTTTGGTCACCATTCCACTGACATTGCAAAATTGTTTAAATACCCTTCGAAGTGAGTTATTGCCGACGCCATATGGTGATCTGGAATATGACTTACTCTCTTTTTGTTCTTTCTTGTTTGGTTTCTGGGGGGTTTCTTTGGCTACGGTTTATACGGTTTTCATCAATGCATTTAGGTTCATTTATCTATTAGCACCCATTAGCACCCATTAGCATCCACCCACATCAGTAGGCAAACAATCCGTCGGCATTATCCACATATTCGTCCTCGTACTCATCGTAGCTGCTCTCTGAATCATCGTCGTCTTCACTCGAACTCTCGATCGCAGACTCAACTAATCCCTCCAACGTCAAGCAGAGTAAAGTGTCTCCCTTAGATTGTGTTCCCTTCAACACATCATGGGTGGATTCCACATAACAGTTTATCAACTTGGACTTGCTGCGGATGGTGGCGTCGTGGCCCACTATGGTGTTTTCCAACTGCACGTCATCTTCAATCACCGCGTTATCAAGCACAATGGATCCCGTCAACTTAACCCTCTTTCCAATCACACAGTTGGCACCCACCACGGAGCGCTTGACGTTGGTTTTTTCGCCCAACTGCGTAGCCTCGCCCACCACGGAGTCCACGCCGACATTAGCCGCCGTCTTATCCTTGGGCCCCGTGGGTTTAGCCCCAGCAGATTCCCTGGCCTGGATTTTGAGAAAATGTCTGTTGGCCTCCATGTACACCGGCAAAGTGTTTGCACGGAAAAAGTCTGCTTGTTCCGGCACCACCAACAACCCAATACTCAGGTCGCCAGATGCGCTTTGCCACTCCTTACGGGCCAAATCACGGATGATTTTGATGAGGGGACGCGATGACAAGTACGAGTCGGAGAATTTGGCGGCATTGCGGGCCAAATGGTCAACAATGAGTTGCGAGTTACCGAAAAAGATGGAGCTGTTTAAGAGCTTGGTGCTGACACACGTTTTGGGGTGTTTCCACAACAACTGGGTTCTGATTTTGAAGCCCTTATGGAAGTCAACGTCGTCAGCGGAATAGTAGTCCAAGAGCTGAGGGGAAGGGAGATCGGTGTAAACCGTGTAGTTTTTGGGGAAAATCTTGTTTTTCTTGTCCTCGATGTCGAGCTGGTTGCGGTAATAAACCAACACTCCCAAATCGGAGTCTTGACGACAACGGTACGCCTCAATCAACACGTGGGGCGGCAAGTTGGTGATGAAATCGCAGGGCAACAACACAAAGTGCTCGAACGACTTAAGGAGCTCGTTCTTGGCCAAAAACTGAACCACCTGGCCACTGGAAGTTCCTGAATACTCCACCACCTCGATACTATGGATGAACTTCAACACGTCGCTGGTCAAGTCCAGCCCATCTGTGCCACCATTGGCCACCGCGGCGGTTTTGCTAGCTTTATACTTGCTCACGGCCTCACGGAGACTCTCGCAAGACTCCGGCTCGCAAAGAAGCGTCACCTTGGGGAAAAACGCCTTTTCACACCAGTCCAAGACATATTCATACATGGGTTTTTGGGCCAACGGTAAGAGGGCCTTGGGGACACCCGTAGCTCTCTGCTGGGAGAACGGAGTCAAGTTTTTTCCTGGTCCACATAGTATAACCGCATGGAACTCCATTGTGGATATGGTTTATGAAGGTAGGGGGTTTTGGGGGTTCCTTTTAGGGGCTTCCTTTTAGGGTAGTTTGCAGTAATGTAAGGTATTGGATAGATAGATGTGGGCCTGCGTATGGGTTTTTTTCTGTCCTCTTCGCGTCATGTGACTAATCAAGATCGGGGGAGGGCCAAAGAATACAAGAGATTTGAAAAGGTCATGTGAAGGATTTTCTAGGGTTCGGTTATTTTGGGTTTTGACTTTTTTATAATTTTTCTTGATGAAAAGGTTTTCGAGTCGTGGTGGATTTCGACAAAGGTTTGGTGGAACTATGTGTGGTATTACAGCGCACTAAAGATTTACCTAACTAAAGAATTACCTAACTAAAGAATTACCTAACTGAAGAATTACGCCTTCTTTCAAGTATGGGTAATTAGTTTTATTCTTTTCAGCTTGAAACCTCAAGTAGTTTTAGTTACTCGTAAATTTTCACTTTGATGGGTTTTGGAAAGATTGTTGAAGAATTCAGATTTCAATCAGCCAATGTGACTGTGGATTTGAAATTGTTTGTGGAATGTCTTGTGGATGGGAAACTTTTTTGTGAAAGCTGTGGGTCTCTGGTGCGAAAGGAAATCAGTCCAATGCTAAAGGACCTTCCCCACCTCCGCCTGTGTCAAGGTCGAAAGCTCCAATCCAGAAGAGTCAGTGTCATAAATGAACCAGATTGAAGGCGAATGGGGAGGCATACTTGCCCTAACCTGAGTAGAGTATAAGAAACTCAGAGAAGGAAAGAAAGCAAAATCTTCTCAATCCAATGGTGCCGGTAAGAAAGATGCTGTTTGGGTCGAAGAAGACAGATGAAAGCTCTCGTATGATTTCCTTTTGGATCTGGCTCTCCTTGAGTGTGAGTTGATTGATCCTCTGTTCATGCGGTTTCTTTGGAATGGAGGAAGCACTTCTTATGTTGTGAATGATGTGGAGCTCCTTTATGACTACCAACCTGGTAAAAGGCTGCTTCTTTGTGCAAAAGGCACCTTGATGGAGAGTCTTGGAATTGGCAAAATGATTGCTTTGCTTGAACATGGCACAATATTTCACTTGACGGTGTCTTGTATGCTCCATCCGTTACTGTGAACATTTTAGCTCCCTATGCCATCGATGAGTTTCAGATACTCAAGTTCGGGAGGGAGTTGGTGCGTTTTGATGCTTCCACAGATAAACTTTGGAGAAACAATGTTGTTGGACAATGTGTTGGAAAAACTTCAATTGTTGGACAATGTGTTGGAAAAACTCCAATTGTTGGGGTTAAAGTTAAGAAACCATGAAGTACCCAATGATACCGTGTTGTCAATCGGTAATGGAGTACTTAGTGACACTGTGTTGACAATCGGTGGTGAAGTTTCTACCAAGGATGTCGATGGTGAGTGGGTAGAGGTATGTTTGGACTTGTCTACGGGTGACACTGGGACCCATTTAGACCCTTCTTTGGGTAACTATGAGGATTGCATCTCTTCTACCACCCTTGAGTGGCATTGCCGTCTTGGGCATTCTGACAGTGCACAGTTTTCACAGATGAAAAAGGCGTGGAATATTATGCACGTTCCTCGTGTGCCTTTGGCTCACTGTGAAGGCTGTTTGTTTAGTAAACTACTCGTGTGTTTCCCAAAATCTCTGAGGGGAATACAGTGGTTAACGGTCCGTTTGAAGTGGTACATGTGGATGTGTGTGGTCCATTTCTTTGTCCTATTGCGCGTGATACGTCTCATTATCTTCCTGTGACTGTTTTTTTTTTTTTTTGAGCTATACTAGTCTTCGGGCAAATCAGTACCCAAGAAAGTTGTGGTCTGATAATGGTTCGGAATTTGTGAATGATACCTTGACTAACTTTCTTGACTCTGTGGGAATTGAGAGTAGGTTTTCACATGTTGATTCCTCTCATCAGAACGGACTTGCTGAACGAATGACCACGACTGTGCAAGAAAAGGCCAGGGTTCTTCTTGCCCAAGCGAATGCGCCCTTGATTTTCTGGGCTGATGCTGCTCGTCTTGCCGGTGTTATTCTTAACTGGACTCCTCGAGCCAATTTGAATCAGAAGATGCCCATCCAGGTATGGACTTCGAATGATGAGGTCTCACCGCCAAATTTTCATGTCTTTGGTTGTGTGGCTTATGCTCATTACCCGATGAAGGGTAAGCCGCATAAGATTTACAACAATACTGCAAAAATTACTCCCACTTCGTTCCTGAAATGGATAGTGATGCATCCGAATAAGTTCCGACTCGGAGAACCTCTTACTACTTCATTCGACACATGGGTGTTGACTTACAGTTGGAATGATTTCTTTGAAGGTTGGTATATTGGGTGATTGTAAAGTGAAGCTGCGCACATAATACCATTTTGGCGTGGGTGTGCCAAAAAATGATGGTTTCATTGTTCTAGAGTAACGAAGAGAGCCCATAGTATTTATTCCGCGTATTATGGATTGTGGTGGGTGAAGCATACGTGAAAGCTTTTCCCTTTTCCCTTTTCCAATTTACAATACACCCAAAACCTTCTCTCTATACCTATGGGGGATGTCTTTGGGACTTGCACATGAAAGTGTGTTGTACTGAAATGTTAGGAAATACACGGTTTGGAACGTTTAGGGTTTTTTAATCTTGCGTGTGGAACTTAAGTAGACAAGGGAAGAAAAAGCAGGAGTTACCCAAGGGCTGGAGGTCGTAAACAATTCAGGACGGATAAAAATTACATCAAGTTTGACTGGCCAGCCCCTCGTCTACTCTCCGAAAGCAACCTACGACCAGAATGTATGTTTCTGTTCGAGAGAATATCTTAAGGGCTATCTTGGTAGATAAGAAGAAGAAATAATAACAATGTATAATTTTATGGACATCAAAAGGTTGATTAGATCACAAGTTCCATAATAAAGGTAAACCCATTCTTTGCTGTAGGTGATAATAAAAGCTCCTTCAGTGATGTATAACGTGTATGCTATAGTAACTATGACAGAGGAATCTGGGCTTATTCCACTAGGTAAAAATAGGTGTTATGCCGTCACATACTTAACTCCGACGGGCAACTTGACATGATGGTTTTCGATTTTCAGTCACGGTGAAGATATAGTGAATGTAAAGAAAAGAGAAAAGAAACTTTATTTCCAAACCACTGCTCACCGCCGTTGATTGACTTGGGATTTAGTCACATAATGTTTTACAAAACTGACACTGCTAGTGACTGACAAGCCCTATTCTCTTGAAACACCCAAATTTTAGGCTCTAAAGGAAGAAGGTGGTATTTTTCAAGAATAATATTATTATCTGTATTGTTTTGTTGAATTTTTCGTGATGTTTATGTACCTAGATTATGTAGATAAACTTCTAGAATTGTTCACAACCTGTTATCTGGAACTCAGTGTGACTATATTAAGGTCAAAGTTTTCTGTACGTTAATTGCAAATATCAACATACATCACATTTATTTTTAGGCAAAAATAGTTGATAATGAGGTTGTTATGGCAATATATAAGTTTTAGATAGGCCGGACAGTATCTATCTTGAAAAAAAAGGGTATATTTCGGTTACGGCCAGACCACTAAGAAAGCACTGTTTCCCGTCCGATCAACGTTAGTTAAACTTAGTAGGGCCGCACTGAGTAGTGTAGTGGGAGACCATATGCGAAATTGCGGTGCTGTAATCTTTTTTATTTTTACTTTGAAACCAAAGACTAACAATTCATTCTCAGTGGGTTCTGAAAATAAGAAGTTAACCGATTTTGGTTTGCTTCTTTTTGGACAAAAATTGACCACGACAAGAAAAGATAGAGAACAGCCAAAAATTTGACGTTGATAACGATGCTGATCCTATTTAAGGAATTACTTTGGTCTAGAAAGAGCACCCCTTAGACATCAATCCAAGAGTATTACCACCAATTTAGGGCTTCGTTCCCTACGATTATCGAATTGCCAAAGACTATTTATCTAATTGGCAAATTCTGCACCCTCGGAATTGTTAAAACACATTGGTCCCGGATGCAATCACACAGCTGGCTGTTCTCAAAGCAAGGGCAATTATCAAAGACAAGCTGATTACCTACATTGATTCTGTGCGGTACTTGCAAGTAGAAAAAATGACTCATGTGTAATTATTAGCGCCTGCTTATACCAACTTTATGGAAGATTTTGGTGTTGTAAGTGGGCCGGGCAATGTTCTTCGACCTCTTCTGCATACGCAAATGAAGAAGATGTTGGAACATACAAAGGTACAGGCGGGGTGACGTGATCTACAGAGCGGCTAGAGTAAGGAGGAAGGTATAGGGCTCGGGAGAGCCAGATAACTTCATTAATTCGTACTCTATCCAGATATGTTTTCACGGGTTTCTCTATGATTTATAGGTTTTGGGTGGTTTTTATACCGGCAATACAATTGTTTCTTTAAAATGAAAAAGGACGCCTCCCAACTCGATAGTGCTACGGTGAAGCTTTATTCTAGGCTGGTTGTGGTAATACGACGGGTAAGATGTAGGATGCTATTCTCGTGGTGGCTCGTGGCTTAACAAAAATGGCCCACTTGATTCCTACGACCCTCAATCTCACGTCGGAAACATTGCTCAAGTCTCCTGAAGCATGTATCTTGTTGGCATGGGTTCCCTCTGACCATCTTTAGCGATCAAAACAAGTAGTTCGTTGTCAAGGTGTGGGGCATGTACATGAAGCTTTGAAATATTGAACAGTGGTTTTCGCTAGGCTCGTATATCAGACAGACTGTCAATCACACGCATTGAACCATGTCTGGCACTATGCGTTCCCTCTTTGAACAACCAGGACAGACTTTTGAACGGGATACCCTGCTTCCTATTATTGAGTTGCACAGCAACAGTCCACTAAGCTGCTAAGAAGACCCCCCCC
>JAJMAK010000209.1:0-27825 GCA_030572615.1 Metschnikowia lachancei | reverse complement strand
TGTCTAAGGTAGAAATACGGGAAAGGTCAAATCCATTGGGGCCAGAATTCCCAAAATCCTCCGAGACAAACTCATCCAAAATTTCAAAATCAGAATCATCAAAGACATGCTCATTACCAAAATCAAGATCCCTTATGTCACCCGAATCAACATGGCCAGAACCCTTTACTACTTCGGTGACACTAACGGCGTCAGCTGGATCATTTGGAGGTGATGGCAACAGCAGGGTTTCTGAATCTTCTGCACTGGCAGCAGCATTAACAGCACTGGTACCAGAATTGGGAAGAGCACTGGTAACAGCACTGGCAGCAGCACTGGCAGCAGCACTAGTACCAGCAATGGTAACAGCACTGGCACCACCAACGGCAGCAGCACTGGTACCAGTAATGTAGACAAGCAAAAAAGGAAGGTATCTCATAGAGGTAGGAACAGTAGATGATTCTGGTTTGAAAAAAGAACGGCTTACTTAATATAGTGGAAGTACCCATGATTTTGAAGGGCTTACCGACCAAGCCGGTGGATTATCCACTTATGGGGCCACTAGCCTTGGCATTTCAAAATGGCCCATATGGTCTAATATACACAATTCATTGGATTCTCCATACAGCAGTACCAGACGCCTGAAGTATTAAGAACGTTCTCTTCTATGTAAAGTACTGGATGTTCCAAACGGGTCTTTCTAGTAAACAACCAAGAAAAAAGATTCCCAAAAAATATCAATAGCTAAGAAAGACAAGGTGTTTTTCTTCTTCTCCTGTGTCTTTATTGTATCACGAACAGTGAATGGCGCCCCGAGTTTGCTCTCTTTGTTCGTAAATTCTTATTATAGTGGAAAATCATAGAAAGGATTAGCCGAAAGACAAATGTACACGCACGTGAATGGGTTTTTATGTTTTTTTATGTAAATGTAAATGAATGCGCTAATAAAAAACCTGTAATACTTCGCAACTGGGAGTTTGACATTCGACCAGAGATTAAGACTCATGTCATTTTAGGGGTCTTAGAACCGCGTTTTAAGGATTTTTTAGTGTTCTTTTTTGCTTTTAAGGCACGCTACTGGTTTTTTTTGTTTTTTTTTAATACAAAGAAAGCCACCAAAAGAGGTGCCTTTCCCAAGTAGTTATAAAAGAGAAAAATCCCAAACGCGAAATGTATGAGCCTAATTGAGTAAAATAGAACGCCTATTGTACCAAACGTCTGTATTTTTTTTTTTTTTTTTTTTTTTTTTTTTTTTTTTTTCTTTCTTATTTCCCCGATTAAATTATATTCTGTGGTCGACGCCACCCCGCTTTTTTTTAAAAGAAACAATTGTATTGCAGGACGCCGTTATAAAAACAACACAAACACTATATAATATAGAGAAAAACATGAAAACACATCTGGATAGAAAACGGATAAATGAATTTATCCGTCTCTCCCGAGCCCTATACCTTCCACCTTACTCTAGCCGCTCTGTAGATCACGTCACCCTATCCGTACCTTAGTATGTTCCAACATCTTCTTCATTTGCGTATGGAGAAGAGGCCGAAGAACATTGCCCATTTGTCTCTCGACGTCTCGAACAATAAACTTGGCGGATAGTGTGGACGTACCAATTAAGGTCGGATAAAGCTTCATAAGTCTTGATTAATGGTGCCAGCATTGAATTGCACGTCATCGGGTCTTCGATGTTTCAGTGATTCCACCAGAACTTCGTGCAGCCACACTCATTATAAAGATGGCACTTAAACCCAAGGTCCGTGCGCTTTTCCATTCAAATGTATGAAGAGTTTTCCAAAACTTCTCCCAGCGACGCTTGCCCCGAGCCTCCGGACACAAGTTCAAAAACGCTGAGGCATCACAGGGAGAGGTGGTGCTTCTTCTTACTCAAAGAGGTGACATTTCTCGGATGGCATTGCTTTTCTTCCTCATCTGTTAAAGAAAACCTTTCACCCCCCAGGAAGCCTCATGCGACAGGGGTATCCAAGGCCGTTCTCGGAACCACCTCTTTCCATGCCTCAAGATAAAATCTACCTGACCTTTCCAATAAGAAGTCTTCCACATAGAGCCCTTTGGCCCCAGAAACATGTGTCCCCCTTCTACCATTCATAATCTTTCCCATATGATGAATGCGTTCCAAGCGGAAGTATTTGGTATACCAATTCAGATCATCATTCAACGTTGAAATGAGTACTGCAGCTCGATGTCCTTGCACCCGAGTGACCATTTCCAACACCACATAGCCACCCTGCTTGGGCCTAGCATAGAGTTTGTCAGCATTGATACCCTTGAAAACTGCCTGGTTGCCTGCATCCACGTTCTTGAGTTGTTGCTTACTCATGTATGGAACCAGATCTTTGTACACCGTTTTGGACGATACAAAAACATTAGTTCCAATAGCCCTGGTAATCAACTCAAGAGGGATGTATCCTTTCTTCAATGTCATGAACATATTCCAAGTCCTCCGACAATAGGTACGACCAGTGTTGATTGGAATGAATATATCGACTACGTTTTTTACTACAAAATATATTTTCGAACTTTTTGCTGATATCCATATCTAGTTACAATGATATTTAACTAAAGATACATATAAAAATATATTCTCGATATTTTTTTTTTGAAAGCCAGGGGTGGAGCTGGTCCTCCTCTTGAGAATGCCTCCCCGTACAAGTGCTTTTTAGACATCGTCCCGGACCCGAACAGCATCATATACAGAGCCTCGCTTCCGGCTTTAGTCAGGTGTTTAAAGCATCCATTTTCCTTGATTAGCGGGCACTTTGTCAAGAGAAGCCCGATTCAGTCGGAGAAGGCTCAAGCAGCACGCACTCTCTCTAGTAAAGTTCTATTCCGAGCCTCTTTAAACAAAAACACAAAAACACAAAAAACAATTAAAATATAACGAAAAAATAAACTTTCCTCTTCATCCTCGTTTGGGATCAAAACGCACTCAATTTCGCTTCCTTCTCCAGAAACTTGGACCTCACTGGTATCAGCACCCGTTACGCTATCTTGAACTTTCTCTCTGTTTACTTGAATGCCATTTAAAGGTACATCGAGGATGTCATTTCGTCCTGAGTAAGCCTCTCGCCTTAAGAATGGCCAAAATTCCAATGGTACTCGGATTGAGTCTTGACTTTTGGTGAAGTAACTGAAAACTACTTAAGCCTTCCCTCTTTCATTCTCGAGTTTGGCGTATACCTCGAGCTTGGCATATACCATCAACGATGTCTCGTTGTACCTCGCAAAAGTCATAGGAGGATTGCCCAACTTTCTTGCATGATTCTATGCTGATTTGGGAGCTCGCTAGCCAATCGGCTACCTTTCAGCGTAGCAGACAATGAACCTGCTGAACACTGGTGTCGCTCTCCCTGCTGAGAGACCCCACTCTCGTGATGAACGACGCCACTATCTCGATGATACTCATTGCTTGGGCCGGTGCTTCGCCTCGAATGTGCTTCTTTGTTAGCCTCTATACCTCAGTACCTCCAAATCGTGCCCAAGCCTAAGCTCGGGATCTGCCAAATCCATTTGAACACACTAGTCCTTGCTTGTAGTCATAGCCTAGTTTTTTACATATATCGAATCGATATATTAGGATATATATTTTTACTAAAGTTTACATTGAATCAATATCGACATGCAGAAATTAGTAAAAATATCAAAATATAGCTCAGAATATATTTCGCTAAATTTCGCATTTTACTAATTTTAATCTACACTGGGTACGACCGAGGATAGGGCAATAATTGCTGGTGATGAGTGAGAAGAAGGAAGAGGAGACTAAGAAGGTCAAGGAGAACGTCACTGGGATTGAGGAGTTGAACAAAATCAACCCTTTGTGGGAGCTCCTTCTGACGTTACTCAAGAGGAGTACAATGGTTTCTACAAGTCCTTCTCCAACGACTGGGAGGACCCATTGGCCGTCAAGACTTTTCTGCTGAGGGTCAATAGGAGTTCAAGGCCATCTTGTTCGTTCCAAAGAGAGCCCCATTCGATGCTTTAGAGTCCAAGAAGAAGAAGATCAACATCAAGATGTACGTCCGTCGTGTTTCATGACCGACGAGGCCGAGGGGTTGATTCCTGAATGGTCGTCTTTCCTCAAGGGTGTTGTGTACTCTGAGGACTTGCCATTGAACTTGTCTAGAGAGATGTTGCAGCAAAACAAGATCATGAAGGTCATCAGAAAGAAAATCGTCAAGATTATATTGAGACCTTCAACTGAGACCTTCAACGAGATCGCCGTGGACACTGAGCAAAAGTTATACACTGCTTTCTCCAAGAACATCAAGTTGGGTATCCATGAGGACCAACAAAAGAGAAACCACCTGCTCTCAGCTGGGCCCAAGACAGCAGTTTACATCCCTTCACAGCAAGCTATCTATCTTATATAACCCATTACTTAAACACTTTTATAACTTCCCAAGCTGATTGGTCCTCGAGAGATCTGACTTTTTATTCTGACTCAAGTTGGAAGCCATTCTATCTTTTGAGAACACCAAAAATAAAAAAGAAACACTTTGATGAAGTGCATCTATTACTCAATCTCTCAAACATCTGAATGGCCTCAGCGACTTTAGAATAATCTGCCTCTGACCGAAGGTATATGTTCACATCATCAGCGAACGCATGATATTTCATCCGTTCCAAGACGATCCCCTAATATTCAAATGGAATCCTCTCCAATGCCTGGATTTTTTGATTCTGTAAAGCATTCCTACAGTATAAAGCACTCCTACAGTATAAAGCACTCCTACAGTATAAAACACTCCTACAGTATAAAGCACTCCTACAGTATAAAGCACTGGTGCTCCAATAATTCCAGGTTCCTTGGATTAATAACAAAACCAATATAATAAGCCATATTCATATCAGCATAAAACGCACCTTTAGTATTACTATGGCCATTGAACACTATGTAATACTACTAATCCAGGTCTCACCCAATTAAACGGCAATAAATAAACTAGTCCCCATCCTAATAACTCACCTCTTGGAACATCAAAGCTTCTCATGGGTAACCACATCACGCGACACTTTCTCATCACTATCACTGCCAGAAGCCTGGGCCTCATGCACTTGAACCGGCACCGGCTCAGGATCCGTCAATGAGTTATACAACACAATACCGTTTTGTGCTGCATACTTCCTCTCCTGTTTCTTATAGAAATACATCACCACTAGGGTCCAGAGACACAAGCAAAACGCACTGGTGGCAGTGAAGGAGTATCCTTTCAAGAAACGAGGGGCCTCGACTGTCTTCCACACAATGACAGACATCCACGCAGTTGAGCTCTGTGCCAACATGTTCATCACCACAAGAACCACCGCCCTCTTTTGCGCGTCACGGCGACAGATATCGTTCTGCCACGAGTAAAGCACCGGTGCCATGGCCCAGCCAAAATACTGCAAACACCAAGCAAACCACTTGGCACGTTCCGGCACCTTCCATACCGCCAAAATCACATTGCCGGTGATGTTAAATACCTGCGAGAGCCAGATTGCCGACCACCGCAGCTTGAACATGTCTGCGTACATACACGTGAGGAAAAGCCACAAGAGACCGAGCCCGGGAGTCAAGGCCGAGTAGTCCTGGAGGGTTCCAGGATCAAAACGCTTCAACGACTTGAGCCACAAGATATAAGCTCCGGATGCACCGTTGCTGTTGTTCCAGCAAAGCATGTTCCAGAATGCCAAAACGTAAAATTCCCACGACGAAAGAATCAGAATCCACGTGTCCTTTGACACGAGCGACTTGAACAAGTCCACCTGTGGGCGGCCAGCGGTGTGGTTCTGCTTCAATTTGCGACGCAACAATCGAATCTCGTCGTCGGTAAACCAGATCGAGTAGCAGTCGGTGGGTGTACCGGGAAGCATGTAAAAACCAATGATTCCGACAGCAATGGAGATGATTCCGTCAATGATAAAGATCCACCGCCATGAAGCAAGCCCTCCCACACCATGGAACGCTCTCATAATTGCCCCGGAAAGAAGCCCCGACGTCAAGATCCCGAGGTACTGTCCAAAGTAATACACCATGGATCTACGTGCAATCATCGCCGGGTTGAAGATAAATGTGCCGAACAAGTACTGGTACGCCAAGTAGGACGGCGCTTCAAACACGCCAATGAAAAAACGGAGGGTCTTGAGCTGTGCAAGCGAGTTAACTTTGGAGGTGCCGATGGTCAATAACGACCAGCAGAGATCCAAACAGGGCAACACGTAGTTCAACGGGAGCCCATAGAGAACGTACATGAACGGGATCTGGAACACAATATTACCCACGGTGAAAAGCACCTGCGTGTGCACCAAGTCGTTGCCCTTCATATGGAGCGCTTCCTTAAGGCCCGCCACATACGCGTTGTTGAGGTTGGTCTGGTCCAAATACTTGACCCAATAGGCCATGAGCGAGTAGAATGTCAACAAAATGTCGATTTTCCACATCAACTTGCGCTCGGCCGGCGTGTCTGACTCGTCAAACCACTTGTACCATTTATGGTTGGCACGGGTGTACTTATTCCACCGGTACTCGTACTCGTCGAAAAATTTCCACCACGGCCGGCCGGCCTCGTCACGGTACTCTATTTGCTGAGGTTTCTCGTGTGTGGAGAGGGTGTTGGCCGCATGTGTTGCATCTACGGCCTCGGTGCCGGGCACGGCCACGGCCACGGCGATAGCAACATCGCCCGTTTGCTTGGTTTCTTCATAATTGCTATCTTGGAAAGATTGCTTTGCGTCGCCATCTTGAGAGGGTGTATCTTGGTACTCTGGTCCCTCATCGACGATTCTTCTCACGGGGATAAAGCCCCATTTGAGTCTACTCAAGGGTTCTTTCAAGAAGGACATTGCAATACGTAGTCTTTATATTTTGCGGTGAAACAATAGAGAGACACCGAAAATGAGAAAGGGCGAAGACTAGGGAAAGAGAGAGAAAGAGAGGATTTGAAAGAGAGAAGTTCACCCCATTGCTTTTTGTTATGGTAGCGGGGCATCGATACTTATACCCATCTGTGAAGAAGTGTAAAAAGGAAAACGGTTGGATTGCAATGACTCACGTGCCCAGTTTTACGAGACGCAGGTTAAGTCCGAAAGAAGCCTCGCATGAAACAGGGTTTCTCTTAGGGCCCTGAATTGTGCATCTTTTGTTCAAACTTTGGGGTTTTTGGGGGTAAATGGGTATGTGATTCACATTTTATGGGTACTTTTCTATCTTTTCTGTTGGTTTTAGCCATCCAATGCCTCTTTTACCGGTCCGTGGGTGGACTTGGAGTACCCGGGTGGCCTCTCGTAATGCCACGGTGTGCATATAAGTTTAATTGCAGGATCGCATCTCAAAGGATGCGGCTCCGCTTGACAAGTGTGGCTCTCGTTACGGTTTACGAGGGGCACCAGCGATGCCCCGTCGGCCAAATTGGTGAAAAAATTGAACAAACCCATTTGAATCATGTGCCATGGGAAGAAAATAGAGAGAGAAAAAGCGAATAAAAAAGGGCAAAATTTCCAAGATGAATGGTGCACAATGTGAAAAATCAAACCTGGTATTTTTTTATCCCACCCTTGAAGGACCCTCTCGGCTGGACATTCCGTGCGCCTGAGCCATGCTAGAAGTTGTATGGGGACTTTATTACATGTCTTTAAAAAGCAGTGTTTAGGAGACTTTGGAAATTTATACTGTTAAAGAGCTAAAATGATACATTAAGTGGCGACAGCGAAGTAGGGAAAACTTTGGATTTTGGGTTACTTGGACTGTAATTTCCCTACTCTACACCCATGTTAGAAAAGAAAATTACCTGCAAAATATCTCAAGACAGGAATTCACCGTACATATGTTTATGGATTCAATGATATTCTACAAATAAGGTAGATGGCTAAAAATGGCAGTGTGCACCATAATTATTGCATTTGCTCCAGTAATCTTAATTCAAATAGAGATTACTACTAGAAATTGTTTCGGGAAAGAGTCTTCGTGGAGATCTGTTGAATACAATATAGGAACTTCTAACAAGGAAGCTCCTTCATTTTTTCGAAACCCTCTATTTACAAGTCAAAAGCCAAAGATTGCATTGCACGGCTCGTCAACCACTCTTTATCTGTTCATGACGTAATCTTAAGTGGTACGGTTGACATTGGGACCCACCAGTCAGATGTATCCATTAGAACAAGCTAGAGGGGGAAATAGACCCAGGGAGATACTGATTTAACCAAAAAGAAATAATACTCTATCTTCAAACTTCTTAAACGTGTTCTTGGGATTCATAATGTACTCAATCTTTCACATTCCGGAACCTTGATTGATTGACGTGAACACCTACAAGATTGGAGAAAATTCCAGATCTTGCTTTTTCTGGGGTGACTCTTAATATTAGAAGACAATCAATTGCTGATTGTTTATGGTATCTGACAGGTGCGGTGTCGTAAATTAGGCCACGCCTCAAGGAGATCCAGCCTTCTCATCTTTCAAACCACCTATTTCCGGCAACTTCAATGACGGTGATTCTCTTTGCAACCCCTAGGATATCCCTTCCCTTACTGCATGTACTGGGGCAATACA
Organism: Metschnikowia lachancei; assembly: GCA_030572615.1. Taxonomy (NCBI): domain Eukaryota; kingdom Fungi; phylum Ascomycota; class Pichiomycetes; order Serinales; family Metschnikowiaceae; genus Metschnikowia; species Metschnikowia lachancei. The sequence continues at coordinate 19,295 of JAJMAK010000209.1, read as the reverse complement.
ACATAAAAAGTCCATTCTTTACACGAAACAGCCATTAAAGCCACCGTGACTAATGATCTGGGTACATTACGGCAGCATCACGAGAACATCTCAAGGAGTAAGAGAAACAGTAGATAAAAAAGAACTGTAATGGTGAAACATACTCATTATGGTACAAAGAAATCACCATGGTGAAGTATAATTGGGATCGAAAACTTACTAAAAGGAACAAACACAGTTCTTTTAAACCCATATGAGAGACCCTAAGACTGGATCATGTTCCCTCGCCTGATGTACATCCATAACAGATGTTTACATCATATCATTGGCACTTTTTTCGCCTGGGATGATTCATTTATAACCCTACAAGGAGAGCAATAAACAAAAATACGTGTCTAGTAACTGTGTTGACCGTAGCCCCAAACTTGTTCGTATATTTCTGTCCAGACACTGTCAATACCCCGCACCAATGCCCTCTGTTCGAAGCAAGTATGCCTTTGTCAACCCTTACTTGGCGCATTCTCCATGGCTAAATAAACGTTTTCTCAATATCCCCAGTCTCCAAGAGCCCAAGACTCGAGGAGCTTATGAAAAGGGCCTTGTCGTTGATATAAATATGATCACATTTGGCGATCCGCAGATCAACGGCAATTGGGACAGTAGCCTATACATTAAGAGACTCAACAACTACGGAAATGACTATCACTCGGGCCACATATATAACACCATGAAGCAACGGTTGAAGCCCAGCCAAGTGTCTGTGATGGGAGACTAGCTTTCTCTGCAGTGGATCTACGACTCGGAATTCTATAACCGAACACGTCACTTCATGGATAGACTCGCCATACAAGCAAAGTGTGATCAAAACGTGGCAAAAACACCAGGAATATGACTGGGTCACTTGAATGGACAAGGAAAAGGCCATGGATTCTCAAGAGCGGTTTTTGAGCCTCCATTATCATGAAACGTACGACTGGTATTTTCGACAAGTGTTAGTGTTTTTCATGGAGCCCTTTTCTCTATTTGTTTAAAGTCTATTTTATTTTATTTCTCTTTTCCTTTTACACAACTCTTCAAACAGAGCCAATACACCCAGGCCGGGCTTCGTCTATTGTTCTGGGAGAAGCAGTTAATTGTTTCTTGGCCTTGTTTTTCACCACACTAAAGCCGTTTCCAACGATGTCGTCTTCCCTGACACCTTCTTACCGAGACGTTTCTTCCTCAAACACCAATGTTTTCCAAGCACAATTGGTAGTGTTTTTACGCAACTTGGACAAATGGACCTCAGCCGGGAAACCGGCCTCTGCATAGACAAAAGAATTTTCTCAGCAAACATCGGCTCCACTTCAAAATTAGAGCTCTTTTCACTTCTCTATCTTAAACTTCCAAATTGCTTTTGTCGGCCATTTTCTTGGTCTTTAGAAATGGTGATCCGGAGAGGGTAGAATTTGTGGGGAGTTTCCTTTCCCGGGTCTTTCTCTTGGAGAAAATCTTGCCCGTTTACCCGGATTATTAATAGTAGATTATTACGGCAGCAGAAGCATTCGGACATGTGATACCATGACTATAAGGAAATATATGGCTGATTCATGCACGATGTATCATAGGAGCCAAAAGGGCAGTGAACTTTTTCAGAAGTTCTAACCCACGGAAGTGCCTCAAGATTCAGAAATACCCATCAACTTTTCCGGGCTCTCCTCTTTGTTCAACTAATAATTGTTTGTTGTAAAGACCTTTTTGTTGTAGATTTTGCAGCCATGCTTGGGTTGCCCTTTACCTACTCCGTTTCCGCAGCCATTTATCCACATAATTAATCCAAAAAAGCTTAATAGGAACACGATATCTGTATTACCCCTATTTCTGAGACCTTGTTCCAGACTAATCTCATTCCCATAAAGACCTTTTGATTTTACTTCTTCATGGTCACTGTTTCTTGAACACCCAAACTTCAGTACACCTCAACACTTATAGCTGTACCATTTCAATAACATTATTCGTGTTTGGGATTTATCTACAGGAGGTACCACATGTTTTTCAAAAACGAATAATAGACAAAATTTGCTGTTTACTATACTTTTTTTAAAAGACCAACTATTACTGCTGGGGCCTTACTGCTGGGGCCTTACTGCTGGGGCCTTACTGCTGGGGCTTTACTGCTGGAGCAAAAGCGTCCTCCTGCATCCCAAACACCCGTTAGGGCAATCGCCAAGCCGTTTTCGTCGCACACAAGAGAACCAATACAGGGCAAAAGCCAATACATTGCCATCCAAGAATGAAGTATCCGAGTCCACAACCACAGTAAAAAATATTACCCCACCCATTACCCCGCACACAAACACCACAAACACAAAGCCCCCTATTTTCCCCGTGGACTATAAATACGCCCCCTCGCACTGCCATTTTTGGCCCTCACAAACCCGTACACCCCATACACCCGGCGCAACGTCGTGGGTCTCGACCGGTCACTCCGCGCACACTCCGAGGTGGGTCTTATCGGTGCCGTAAGCGAGGCCGCATCTACCCCAAAGGAACCACCGACGCACGTCTTACAAACACCAAGCTTTAAACAACAAGCTTTAAACAACAAGCTTTGAACAACAAGCTTTAAACAACAAACTTTCAGACACCCATATTTACTTCAAAAAGTTTTATCACCTCTTCAACCTCCGCCTTTCCCAATAAAATATGTCGCAATCATCTCGCAAAAAACTCCTCTTGATGGGCCGGTCGGGCTCAGGCAAATCTTCCATGCGACTGATTATTTTCTCCAACTACCTGGCATTCGATACCCGTAGGCTAGGAGCCACCATCGATGTCGAACATTCCCACTTACGCTTTTTGGGAAACATGACGCTCAATTTGTGGGACTGTGGAGGTCAGGATGTGTTCATGGACAACTACTTCACCACACAGAAGGACCATATCTTCAAGATGGTTCAGGTGCTTATCCACGTCTTTGACGTGGAGTCCAAGTCCATCAATAAGGATATCGAGATTTTTGTTAAGGCCCTCACCAATCTCCAGAAGTTTCTGCCCGACGCCAAGATCTTTGTATTGCTCCACAAGATGGACTTGGTGCAGTTGGATAAACGCGACGAATTGTTCCACATCATGATGGACAAGTTACAAAAGATCCTGAATCCGTTTCAGTTCAAGTTGGTGGGCTTCCCCACGTCCATCTGGGATGAGTCCTTGTATAAGGCATGGTCGCAGATTGTGTGTTCGTTGATTCCCAACATGAACCTTTTTAACAGTAATCTTCTTAAATTCAACCAGGTGCTTGACGCAGAGGAAATCATTCTTTTTGAAAAGACCACGTTTTTGGTGATTTCGTCCACCGCATCTATCCAGCGCCAGACACACTCCACGCTGGGCTCGGCGTTGTTGAGCAATTCACTCGATGCCTTAGACCCGAAGCGATTCGAGAAAATCTCCAATATCATCAAGACGTATAAGCAATCTCTTGGTAAGCTCCGGTCGAATTTCCAGAACCTTGTGATCCGCGGCTCCAACGGCGCACACTTCTACATTGACTTCCTTACGGATAATCTTTTTATCATGATTGTGCTCCGTGATCGGGGCTCTGGAAATCAATATAGAAACGCGCTGGAGGACTTATTGGTTTTGGAGAATGTGAAGGCTGCGCGGAAATGGTTTGAGAAGATCGAAGCGGGGAAGTAGTGGTGTTAGAATTGCCCTTTGCACTGTTAGACGCTGTTAGACGCTGGTGTGATTATAGATGGTTGTACTTGCTCAAAATCAGAGGCTGCAAATGATTTTTCCTCCTACTTTTCTTTATACGCTTGTTGAGTGTCTGGTGTTTACGCACGTGACTATGGTGCAGCAACTGGTGCTTACTGGAAGAATTGTGATGCTAAAGTGATTTGTTCTTTGCTTCCCAGAATATTTTGCTATTTGGGCTCCTGATATGCATGGTAATGGGTGTGCTACATACCATATGGTCCATTTCATGAAGAGAACGTACACTTTCGCTCTTTGTGAGGCCAACCTCCTTGTTAAAAGTGGAATCAAAGTTCTTCAATATCGTGCAAATTACTCAAAAGTGGAGGGATCGAGAATTAAGCAAATACAAAGGGGACTACACGAAGCCATACAATAATAACGAAGCATGCCTAGTCCTCTTCGCGTTTTGATAGAAGCATTCTAATCCCGAATTTTTCCAGAATATTTACTTAGCAAAGAAGCACAAAGCATCCATTTCGTGGCTCCATTGAACTAAATGTGTTCCCGCTTACAAATGGTCTGATCTCCAACCAAAACAAAGATCAAGCTATTCTTTAGAAGTATAAAAAAGATCCCCTCCCACATTCTTAGTCTGTGTTTTCTACTTCTTACCCTCGATATTCCTTTAGCCAATATTCCCTGGCCTGATGCACTGTTTTAGACCTTTGCCATATTATAGGGCTGCACGGTGCTGGAGAAAGTAAAGCTGAGGATTCTCTGGGGTGTTTCTTTTACACTCCGAGTATGTTTATACACTTGTCTATTGCTGCTATCCAGCCATGTCCAAGCGGCATTGGCTGATGGTGGGAAACCATAGTTGTGCTTTCCAAAGAGGTATTCTTGTTGGGATATAGTCTTCAGGTAACGATATAACGCTTCTAAATTAACCGTAATTAGGCTGGGATGTAAATTTGTGACTTGCTTCAGACAAAAAAGTCGTCATGTTTTCAAAAAGAAAAAGTACATATGTAACACCCTCTTAATCTCTTTTAGTTGCACCTAGCATAATCCTACTTTTGATATATCATGCAATTACTTGAACAAAGTGGCCTCTGCCTCGACGGCAAGAACGGGGTGATTTTGGCCGGTTCCAACATGGTTGGCCGTCCTATTGCCAACATGCTGACTAAGGCCAACGCCAACGTTACTCTCTTGCACTCCAAGACCTCTGCTGAGAACTTGGAGGCCCTAAACCTACATTGTCATTGTGGCCATTGGTGTGCCCAACTTTGTCAAGGGTGAGTGGTTGAAGACAAGAGCCGCTGTATTTGACGTTGGCGCCAACTTTGTCGATGATGCCACCAAGAAGTCCTGCTCCAGAATGGTGGATGTCGTGGACTTTGAGTCTGCTTTGCCTGTGGCTTTTTGATTACTCCAGCTCCCGGTGGAGTTGGCCCGATGACTGTCGCCAACCACTTGGACAAAGCGGTGATTGCTTAGCTTCACAGATCTCAGATACACACGTTCAAGGTTTAATCATTCATACTGCACTACCTGCCTTCTTTCGTGTTAAGGGACAAGTATTGTTTCTAGCATCCTCCAGCTCATCAGCAGTTCTACTTCACACAGAATATAACAAATTATTGCCTTCACCCTGCCTAATGTCGAGTACCTAATATTCAGCGAGTTCCAGGTTGATAAGGGACCGTCCCTCTCAGAAGGGAACCTTTTGCTGTTGTTGCTGTGGAGAAATGACAATCATTTTTCCTCACGACACAGATAATGCTCATAGGTTTACAGATTGGCGCCATGTGTCACAAAGCTCCGTGAAGTTTTGTTTGTCTACTTACTTAAGGTGAACACGTATATTTACTTCAGTACGTCTATGCACACACCCAAACCGAAAGCGAAACTAGGCTTGAAGAAAAGAATGATGAGTCAGGGCTTTGTAACCGGCTATCCCGGGGATTCCCGGGATCCGTGAATGCAAAGCTCTAGTGATCACCTTATGATATAGGGATTCCCACAGTAAGGGTACTGAGTTACCTTTGTGGGTGAATGTCATCATCTTTCTACTCGTTTAACTCCTAGATCATATTTTCTTATCATTGTTTGTAGAAGATGGTAGCGTCTCTTCCTCAGAAATGTCTTAAAGCGTGGCATGACCAATGAAGGCCCCACCAATGAAGGCCCAATGTACGAGAATTAGTAGCATTTCATAGTTCGTGGATGGATATGCTTCTGCTTCTCAGTCCCCATACTCGCTGTCCTCGAAAACACGTTGAAGGTGCAGATATAAACTAAACAGGCAAATTCTACTCTCAAATTGAAAATCACTAGAAAAGAACCCTCTGTGTATTAGACGAAGATGGGTCTATAGGTCTTCGGTGGTTCCTATTGCCGAACTCGGAATGACCTAGTCTTCCAACGCTGCCACTTCAATCGAGGACAAGAACCTTAGCGAAAAGAAGGTTTTTGATCGGCCAGATTGTAGCATCCAGTTCAGAAAAGATCCTATGAATCCAGGCAATGAGGAATGACCTCAGGTATCGAAATCATTTCAGACAAAAAATAGCCTATCAAAACCTCGCCTATCAACAAATTGCCTATCAACAATTCGCCTAAATTTGGTATGCCTTGTGGTGCTTTTTGCAGAATATATTCAAACATTTTGCACCTCTCAGTGCTGGCAGAGTAACACAAGAATGTCTCGGGCACCGTCACTAATTCGAAAACATACCCAAAACACCTGTTATATTCACTGAACTAGAGTACATCAATTCCGGTCGTTTAGCACTCTGCCCGAAAGATTTTACAAGGTTTTCTTCATTCTGGATTTACATCTAGTGATGGAAATATAACCACTCTGGATGCCGCAAACAGTGAACATTTCGAGACACCTAAAATGACATCACACGTGTACGAAATATGATTTTTAAGGGAAAAATCTTTACTATTGTACTAACGCTGAATACTACTCACGTAGACTTTTCAAACTTCTATAGCTATAGCAAAACTAAACCTTCGTTCGCACTGGTGTAATTTGAAGCTTTTGTGAGAAGTTTACAGATCACTATAGTACACAGCATACACACAGCATGATAAGAACACCGCATGATAAGAACACAGCATGTAAAGAACACAGCATGATAAGAACACAGCATGTAAAAAACACAGCATGATTACCGATTGTGTATTATCTTAGTTATATAAAGGCCCATACTGAAAAACAAATTTCATCTATGTTTGTACACTTAAGTAGATTGTTGAAATATGTTTGCATTTGACGGCTTTCACTATCAGAAACACTTAACTTGTATCATTGAACAATATGACAACAGAAACTACAACACTCACAGCTGTAGGGAACGGTATCAGAAGGCGTGCAATTTCGACTGCTGGCCAAGAGAAACATCAACAGAGCCCTCAAGGTGATATTACACCCCTTAGTACTGATGAAGAAACACGGGTGGACGTCAGAAAAAAACATATTTACTGTGAAAAGAAGAGTCAAAATGGTGCTTTGGCCCTTGCAAAAGATACAGTCCCCCACATAACTCGGGCTATATTGAAATATGTCCCTGATTTCAAAGACGAGAACGTCTCCAAACTACTAGAGTCTACCAGAAGAAAAGCCAAGAGCTTGAGGAAAAGCGATTGACGACAGTAAAGTTAAGCTAGTGGTTTGAAGTTTTGGGTTTGATTGAGAATTAGCAATAATCATCGTCGCCAAATGGGATCATACGAGACAAACAACCACATGTTTCTCCAAAAGCGTGTTTAAGGTTTCTTGTTCCATGGCGTTCATTGTATATTTTGCCGTAAATATATACAGTGCAAGAAGAAGAGATTTGAAGATATTTAAAGATATTTAAAGAGATTTAAATAGATTTGATCATGACCAGTTGTCAAAAGAGCATCTACCACCACGACATTTTACCAACGAAACGGTGGCCGATTTAATGAGCGATGGCCAGACGGTTGAACAAAAGATTTCCATACCAACAATACAAGAAATAGTCGGGTTTATACCACATGTTGTGGGTAATGTAAAGAAAGAATGTACCATAATTAAGATTTACCAGCCGTATTTGTTTGCTACCATATTTTGTACAATTCAACATGCGATATGTGTTGGGTTAAAAGGAGTGACTTTTTTCGAAGCCATCATTGGTCAGAAGAAAAGTAAAGATACGTTCTGGCTTACAGTGGCCCAGCACAAACAGAAGAATCGCCCATGATACCTAGTGACAAGTGGTCTGATATGATTTCATGACCATTGAATGTGATCTCATGTCGGCCATATCAAAGGCAGCTTATCAGTTTCAAGGTGTATTAAACTGGTGGAGATTTGGTGTGGAAGTAAATGACTTGTGAAATTTTGGAGACTCCTCAAACTCTTGGAACATCTGGGCTGAAAGGACCACAATTATCTATAATAATATACAATGTTCTATACCAAACCGTCTTTTATATTAGTGGCTTATCATACGGACATTGGGAATGGTTTTCTTGTTGCACATGCAATTCTGATCATCCGCCTGGAAGTTGAATAAGATGAACTAGGAACTCTTTGTGTGTTTCGATCACCCTTTGAAATGCTAGGGTATGACTAAAGAGAAGTAATAACGTTTCCTTTGTGGGTGGTACCAAATGTATGCTAGCACACTAAGTGATGAACCATGTGAATAGGGGGTTGTGGTATTGAGGAGTTTCATTGACGAAGGAAAGCGAAATGACGAAAAGAAAACAATGGGCAAGGTAAAGCTCCGTGAAAATTCTTAACTTCTTATCATGAGTATGACCACTAATCAATCGATTACTAAATATTTCGCTATCTTATCTTGCAAAGCTGTAAAATGTATTACTTTATGGCTTAAAAATCACCCAAACGTGATTTGCAACTTTTGGTGTTTGCATTGATTATGGTTGGGATTGCCCGGGAATTTTGCCCGTTATCTTATCGAGCTAAAAATCGGTTTATCCTATCAGACTCCAATTGACTTGTACCTAACAGATCACTATTTATGGTTATACGAGATAGTAAGAAATTGACTAATCGGCACTTCCAAGCCTTCAGTACAGAAAAGCCGTAGTTCCGAGAAGCGAATACTGGGACCTTCAATTTGAGATAAATGAATCGATCAATCACCACATCTCTTCTCTTTACAATCTTCTCTACATAAAGTATGAGGTCTTCAAGATGTCTAGAACATGAAAACGTGTTGGGGCTTTATTTATCGTGGATTTAGAGCTAGTGGCCGTGGAGACTCGGGGTATGGGAAAAGGTCACCTTGAATTGTTTGATTTGCTCATCACTTAATGCATCAGCAGGTGTTGGTTCACCTCGACCGGACCATGCAGACCACTCATAATCCCAAAATCCCAAAATCAACATTTCCACCATCGTTAAAATGCTCCCAATCTTCGACTTTTTTAGTTTGGCTCTCGGATGGATAATCGTCCCCTTTCTCCTCATAGGAGTCAAACCCCAGATGTTCAAAAATGTTTTCATGGGTTCTAAGGGACTGACCTATGTGGGTGTGAGTATCTCATTTAAATACTCTCATCCGTAACATCGACATCGGTGGCTTCCGAAGTAAGACCTGGGATAAATAGCATCACATTATCATTATCATTTTGGTCATCAAAAGTTGTGTAAGGGTGGCCGGAAATTCAATTTGAACATCCTGGGAATGGAAAACTTTTCAAAATACTTATATCCTTCAATGAAAAGGTTATCATCAAGATTAACGATGTTATCACCTACCAACCAGGCTGGTGAACGAATCCGTTATATTCTTCAATGAGGGGTACACAACCGGGTGCGGTGAAAGGGTCAAAATCTCGGGTGTGTGGTGTTCTGAAAAATTGAAAACTGACTAGCAAAATATGCTTTTCCAACTTGTCGGTGGATTCACCTTGGGGTTGTTTAAACCTGAAATCCCAGGGCTGGGGCATGGTTGGATTAAAGAAATGAACGATTTTCCATGGGTGATAAAGTCCCGCTTAACACGAACCGAATACGTCCCAGGAATGGTACCTTGCATCTAAATCTCCTGCTTTACTGCTTCGCCCGGGCTATGAACACAGCTATTGCAAACGTCAAACTACAAGGAAGCACTGCTGGAGCGTGGAGGAAAAGCTAGTGAATACCTCTATACCTTGTTAAGAGACATCCCCGCTGAGAAATAACATTACAGCTCTTGATGAGCTGAAGTTGTGGATGTATCACGGGAATAAAAAGAATGCTTCGCTTGAAATTCATGTACCTCATATCATGTCTCACCCGGCAGGTGATTGCAAATCTTGGTATAACTCTTTAATATTGCCCAAATACTCTGGAAGCAAAACAGAAGCAAAACAGAAGCAAATCCCCGTTTCTCGTCGGCAAACAAAGCAAATCCTTACCTTTTTAAGCGACAGCTTGGGCGGCTATGAAGACAACCACAAAAACAATATTGACTCCGTTCAGAAGAACTTGCAAAGGTGTTTCTTTCCCAATCATAGGCCTTCAACCCCATTTCAATCCCAGTATGTCCCCTGAATCTTTGATATGCACAACATTCTTTGCTATCTGATTATTTCAACCATTTAACATTTAACATTGGGTGATCTGATCCGAGTTTTGATAGCAAAACTGAGAACCACTTAATGAAATGACACCTATGTCTACAGGAAGCCAAAACAAAAGCCTTTGAAACGCGTCTATACAAGATAAGTGAAACAGGTGGGCAACACCACTCAAAAAAGGTGATACGCTCCTTCGCCCAGGAAATGAAGAGGGACTGGGCAATCACAGAGGAGCTTTAATAGGTATACTTCAAGAAGGGCTTGCTGAGTTTCAGTTTAGGTAATCCGAGATTAGACACTTTTGAGAGCAGGTTTAGGGGATTTCCAGAAGCTGTATGGTTTTAGGAAGGGATAGTTCCTTCCCACAATTCCTCTACAATTCCTTCCCACAATTCCTCCACAATTCCTTCCCATAATCAGATGTACTAAGCAAAAAAAGTTCTCTATTCTCCAAGATAAGAAACCTCACCAATCTTGTCTTCCGTATCTGATTCAAATTCTTGTCTATTCGCGCTACACCGTACAACATCCTTACACCCAACCCACTCTTTTTATTGGAATTTCTGTGTTTAGAATATTTCTGTGTTTAGAAAATTCAGTGTTTTGATATCGTTATATAGAGCCTTTCTGTATGCAAAAGAATACTCGGCTGGGCCGTCTATGCACTCCATTACAGTAGCACCCAAATCTCGATACCGCAAGTGGTGTTCGAAAAGAACAACAAAAAAGAAAAAAAAGAAATTTAAAAGAGAAATCTAAAACCAAAAAACCATACATCAATAAACACCAACAAACTCCCCAAATTACCCCCTAAAAACCCTCTGATTCTTCAAAATCTTCTTTTTTCCTCCCCCTCGTATCACCCCATCTTGCCTCGCGTCGCGCTTCCCGCACATTTTCTTCGCCTGCCTATACGACACTGAGGGTACGAGAAATTCCACCACCACCAGAAAGCGAATCAAAAGCGAAGTGTTTAAAAGTCCAGCAAAACCTCCAACCACGTTTTGGACTCTGATTCTTTTTCTATAGAGAGGTATTTTTCTGTGTGCGTTTTCGGCCTGACACACTTTTGGACTTATAAATTTGCCGCTGAGCTGTTTTCTTCCGACCAGTGCCACTAAATCAAGCTCTATAGAATACATTGGTATTTATTCCTGGTGCAGACAAGATATATTTTGAACACCCCAAACTCCTTCGCCCCAACTTCACAAAAACAAACATGGGCAAATTACTCCAGCTCTTGAGCCACCCCACGGAATTTCTCGCCGTGGTGCAATTCTTTGGCTTCAAAACTTCCTTGTTCCCCCTCGACCTCTCCAGCGCTCCCCAAACCCTCCAGACATGCTACCAATACTTGGACATTACGTCGCGGTCGTTCTCCGCAGTGATCAAGGAGTTGCACCCTGAGTTGCGTGACGCCATCATGATCTTCTACTTGGTTTTGCGTGCATTGGATACCGTGGAAGACGATATGTCCATCGACCCCAAGATCAAGGTGCCTCTTTTGCGCACATTCCACGAAAAGTTGAACTCCAAAGACTGGACGTTCGACGGCAACGCGCCCACTGAGCGCGACCGGGTGGTTTTGACGGGTTTCGACAATATTTTAGCGGAATTCCACAAGTTGAAGCCCGCCTACCAGGACATTGTTAAGAGAATCACCATGAAGATGGGCAACGGCATGGCCGACTACATTTTGGACGAAAACTTCAACACCAACGGTGTCAATACCGTGGCTGACTACGACTTATACTGCCACTACGTGGCCGGACTTGTTGGTGAAGGCTTGACCGATTTGATGGTGTTGGCCAAATTCGCCGATGCCGATGTTTTGGCCGACAACTATCGCTTGTCCAACTCGATGGGCCTTTTCTTGCAGAAGGTCAACATCATCCGCGACTACTACGAGGACTTGGAAGATGGCCGGTCGTTTTACCCGCGTGAAATCTGGCTGAAATACACCCAAAGTTTGCCCAACTTCCATAAAGACCCCGCCCAGCACGCGGACGGTGTTGCGTGTATCAACGAATTGGTGCTTAACGCGTTGGGCCATGCTGTGGACGTGTTGACTTACTTATCTTTGATCAAGGAAGCAACCAGCTTCAACTTTTGTGCTATTCCCCAGGTGATGGCCATTGCCACATTGGCGGAGATCTACAACAACCCCAACGTGTTGCACAAAAACGTCAAGATCAGAAAGGGAACTACATGCAAGCTTATTCTCGGTTGTAGAACGTTGCCTGGTGTGGTGGCTATCTTCAGAGAGTACTTGCAGGTGATCAATAAGAAGTCCGATGTCAGAGACCCCAACTACCTCAAGATTGGCATCAAGCTTGGTGAGATCCAACAGTTCTGCGACATCATGTACCCACCCAAGGGCTCCATCCCTGCGGGTGCCAAGAGAAGCGTCAAGAAGATCAACGAGAACATTGCTAAGCGTGGAAACTTCGATGTGGACGGCGAGAAGTACGTGCAACAAGAGGTGCTTAAGTGCAGAGCCAGTGTGTTGTTGGTGGTTGTTGCTTTTGCAGCGGTGTTGTTGCGTCTTGTTCAGTAGCAAGATGTTTGGACGAGCTTATAAGATAGATGTCTGATGAATAGAAAGTAATGTTATAGTGTGAGAGGATTGAAATCTCACTTGCATACTAGTTTGACTAACCCTGGCTATACTTTTCTTGTGATCCCATCATTTCATGAGGAAGTCACAAGAATATCTTTGAGGTAGCCATTAAATAAGAGAAAATAATCATATGTTTGAGAAAATATACTGTGTTGGAACTAGTGAAGGCCTATGAGGAATTTACCTCTGAAATATTATAGGGAAGCATTTAACATTGACCATACTTGACGAGTTTACTAGCATTGTTAATATTTCTAATTGACTAGTTGGTTTGATGAGCTTGACAATATCATACAAAACACAATTTGTAGGTAATGTGTGTTTTGCTCCGGACACCTAAGTTGGAATTGATTTAATAGATATTGCCCATATTCTAAGAACAGCTGTAGTCCGATTAATCTTCAACTTATCCAATAGAATAACTGCACTGCAGACCATTATTCATTTGAACAAGCACACTTGAGTATTTTCACTCTTCACGGGTCAGAAGGACTTCGTTTTACCTCCTCTTGCTCCTTATGGCCTTTGTTTCTATCTATTTTCAGGGGATATTCATATCTTCTAGCTAACCAGGGATGAACCAGGTGACTTTTGACCGAGTCTGGCATCCATTTTCACTAGAAACATCCCTGGTGTTAAGAATTACACTTCGTGACTTTTCTTCAAACTCGTGGCTGAACCTTGTTTTACCATTTCCTCTTATGCCCGAGTAGAGGTATACCACTGTTTGGATGACATTACAAGCATGTGTTATCTTTAATACTGAACAGGCCTCCTTTTCTTGAATCACCTTTAATGGATTCGCCTATACGAAATAACACTGCCCCCATTAGGTTCTTTATACCTTTCTTGTTGTTTAAAATGATGAAACTTTGTCATGCAAGGTATTCAACCCGAAAGTCTTTTTATGAAACCGCCAGATGGCAGAAATACCACCACCGTTTTAATTTAACTTGACAATACCTAGGGAGAAAATAAATCCTTTCAGCTCTTGGTCAATGGTTGTATGTCTTCAGATATATATTGAGCAGATCAAGTACATCATATGTTGCATTAGGTGAGAAAACGCAGCTTTTATGATATTCAGATATGACCATGCTCCAATAAAGTTCCTTTATATTGTTTGTCGAGTTCCACAGGCCAACGCTTTGTCAGGTGAGCCGATGCAAATGACAAAGGGCCTTTGAAAAAATATCAGACCTCCTTACTGAATATATCAACTTTCCCGAAGATACTTGATGAAAAACCAGAGGAAAACATTCACTGAAGTGACTCCTCTAATAACTTAAATTGGGTGCAAAATCATTGTGCTTTTCGGTGGTAAAATTCTTTTATCGATCAAAACCGATGACTTTTTCATACACCAAAAACAAGACACCAAGACACACAGATACGTGCATTTTGTTCACATTTTTATCTAAACTTTTGCACAGTTATTGTTTCAGATGGCATTCTTTCAGATTTGTAAATTCATCTCTGCACCTATATTATGGTTCACGTGGACGAATATTCTTGGCAAGGCTTGGCTCGCGAATATCCTTATAACCAGGAACGCATGCCCACGCATTACCATAGAGCTACGTTCTCATCCCTCCTATGCAAGTGTATATAAAGTTTAGCAGCGACTCTTCTTGGCTGTGCTTCTTCTTCTCCTAATATCTCCAAGAAAAGCGTGTTCTGTTTAGTTAAGCAAACGCGGTATTGCAGATTCTTTTCTTTTCTCTACTACTTTTTTCTACACGCGAGCTTGAAAAAGAATCACTAACGGTCTAGACCGGGAGATAAAAGATAGAAACAGGCACCCCGAAAGTGACATTCATTTTCCCTTCATTTTCCCTACCCTACTTTATTCCACCTAAAAAATTGTATGAGTATTTTCGACGTCCGCTAAAATATAGCGTCATGAAATTAATTAATGCATAGATATCTCCATTTTGGAGACTACAATAGTAGGGATAAAATTTCTCTATCGTATTGCAAGTGGCGGCAACAAAATCAACGAACAAAATACACATGCCCCATAAAATACATATACAGACTGTGCTAAAAAAAGATCCCCCTTTTAAATGTCCCGGGTTAGCATGTTTATAACTTTCATGGTTATAACTTGCATGGAGGACTTATAATCACTGGGACGCACCACTGGGACGCACCACTCTGGAACTCGGACTCAGGCGCATAGATAGCCCCTGGGCGGAACTTCCCCACATAAAGCGGTGACGACGCAAAGCCCTCGTAAACCGGAACATTTCAAAAAAGAAAGAAGTTAAACTTCCAATAAAAACACTTTTGAAACCACCACACCAGCAAACCTCATAAAAACATTCATATCGATGTCGGGATTGCAATTCCACGTCAAGGAGATCTGCTGGTCGCCTTATGAACAAAAACTGCCGATTCTTCTTCAGGAAAAAAACGGGCCTTGTCCGTTGATCGCCATAGTCAACACACTTATTCTCACTAGTGATATTGACAAACGCACTGTGGGCATGGAAGATGGGGTTCAAGTCGTGACGAACTCTGGAGAACTTGCCGAACCTGCTGAATTAATAGCTTCTTCTTCCTCGGAGGCCCTACATCAACTCCTCCGGCTGCGGCCCCGCATAGACGTCTCTCTGTTAAGAAGCCTACTTAACCAGCACTTAGGTGGCACAGTCAACAGCTCCCTGATACTATCTTGCTTGGGAGATCTTCTTCTTGACCTACCCATACCCATAGATACACACGTACTTACACGTGTTTTGGATAACTTGCCTCTTTTGCACACGGGTCTAGATGTTAACCCAAATTTGGTCACGGGCCGCTTTGACGACACCGAGCTTGCATCACAGATGTTCTCTGCGTTCCTGCTCAACTTTGTTCATGGCTGGTGCCGGGATGTTAGTGGTGGCTCCGGTGTAGACGCAGTTTTCACCAAGTTCGAGACGTTTGACGCACTCCAAGAGTTTCTCCTCACCACACCAGAAGACCCCTCGGATACACTTCCTGTAGAAGCCTGGATCCATGAAAATGCCACGCAATTGACCGACGCGGGCCTCCGCTTGATCGACAAACACATGGGTGCCGATTCCTTGGCGGTGTTTTTCAGAAATAACCATTTTCTGACATTGTACAAGGCCCAAAACCACGATCTATACCTTCTCATCACCGATGACGCTTTCTTGAAGCATAAACACTATGTGTGGCAGTCCATAAACTCTGTTTCTGGAAAAGATGATCTCTATTTTTCCGGCAACTTCACTCCGCTCATGGATGGCCCCGATACCGTGGAAATTGATGATGTTGATGAGAACCTTCTCTATGCCAAACAACTCCAGGAAAAAGAGGATTCTGATTACGCAAAGATCTTGCAAAACTACGAAAAACAAAGAGACAGGTCGCCAAAGCTGGCTAGAGATGGCAATTCCCGAAAGAACAAGGCGAAGGGCAAAACCGCCCGAGAAGATAAAGTTTCCGGCAAGACAAAAAAGGAGGATAAACTATCAGGCAAGAAAGAGCTGTGTGTGGTTATGTAGTAGGTCATTTAGGAAAGAGATTAGAATGGTACATGAGGGGTCTTTCGGCTCACTCCCTGTTGTATTTCCTGAATAACTATAGTACATGCATTAGCGACTTTGGTGGTGCATTCGTTCTAGAATAAGCCCCTGAAACCGCTTACTCCCTTGCTGCCTCGTCAAAGTCCTGTGCAACATCACCTGAGTCCGCGGCATCTTCATCGTCTTCTTCTTCGTCATCATCTTCGCCCTCGTACTCCATAGGATCATACTCCGATCTGATAATATCCATCTTCTTCAATTCATTGGTGTTGGGCTCACGCAACTTGAAGTTGAGCACATCCATAGTACTGTCGTCCAAAAACCGGTTGATTTCCGTGTTGGTAGAAGCACGGTGTTTCTTCAACTCCACACGCCCGGAGATTGGGCAGTAGAATGCAGCACGGCGCTTTTTCGTTTTTGGGGTGTCAGTTTGGCGGTTTTCGCTGTTTTCACCTACAAATTTCAATGCCAACTCCTCGTATGGCTTCGAGAACCGGTGGTACACCATATCGTAGTTCTTGTGGTGTCTGAAACGGTACGTAGGTAAGTCGGACTCCTCGTCATCAAGCAAGTTGGCGGGCTGTTCCTTTTCGGTTGAGTCCAACTTCTGTCTCAACTCCGTTACTGCCGCCTTGTCTTTCATCTGATAGAAACTGACCCATTCTCCGTCCTCGGATGTAATAGGGCGGTATATTGCACATGCCAAGGCACCTGCATGAAATTCCGAGTCGAACTTGGCCTTTTCACGGCTTTTGGTTGCGTCAAGCTCACGCACCATGGACGCAGACCCCGCAAACTTCACCGCCATGTATTTTGTGTCCATGGCAGAGGTATCGGGCAAAAGAGGGAAGGTAGACACGGCACGCAACTTCGTTTTGCGGGGGTGGCGCAAGTTGGCGAAATCCGTTAATGATTTTTGCGCATCGTCGAACGTTTGCTCCACCGCTTGGAGCTGTGAATCTGCATCGACTTTATCGGATTTCTTCTCCTGCAGCGTCTCCAGGGACTTTTCTTCGTGGCGGGTTGCTGCCAGCCGTTCTGCAATATACTCGGTACGTCTCAAAAACGACACTCCGGGCTCCGATTTGTTGATTTTTCCAATTCCAGCGTCTCTTAAAAGCGCCCGGTCTTTACTATGTAACGCAACGCTATTATTGGCGGAAAGAGCGTCTTTTTTCGACCCGTCTACAACCCCTGCCACCTGGAGAGGGTTCAAGCTCATGCCGTACTCATCATCCACCTGGGCGATGTATTGGTTGAAGTTTTCCTTACGAAAAAGCGAGCTTAAAAGGTATTCGCTTTCCTGTTTTGGAGTGAATTTCTCTGTCACATTATACTTGAGAAACTTGGGGTTCAACGGAGGAGGAGGTAAGTTATTGATGTAACGAACCTTTGCGATGTAGTCCTGTCTGACGGGTTTCTGTGGCTTGGACATAATGCTGGGGATTTGGAAGAACTTGGGCGTTCTGGAACTCCTTGGGTGTAGGTCTGTCGAGTTGGGTTCTCACTTCATGTTGGATGGTCGTGCATTTACCAAAACTGTTTGAAAGTTTTTGGGGTCTACAAAGCGTGGTGTTTTGGGATGTGATATATATATAAAAAAAAAATGAAATGCAATTGGTTTTAGTTTATCAAAATCTTTATTTACGGCTTCTCTTTCTGGTGCTGGCGACTCTTCATTGTCTTTGAAATACAGTGTGTAGTTGAGAAAACACTAGTTAGTTGAGAAAACACTAGTCAAGCTGTCGAGACTGTCTTGGTATTCCTCAAAATACCTTTTCAACTTTTGGTCCCACATTTGTGCTGAGGTTTCATCCAAGGGGTTTGTTTTGCTGAAGATTATTTTCACTTAACTCTTAGTGCTTGTCTGCAAATTGCTAAACGTCTGGGAAGAAGTTGCTCAGTTGTATCTTCCCCTGCCACGACTCTAGGTAACGCTTCTGGTAATGGGGGAAATTGACGAAAACTATCCAGAAAAGCAAATCAGAAACTAATTCACTGGAATGAGATCAAATCATGACAAAGTATTTGTCTCGTTTATGGAAACTTTGGGGTCCCAACTTTCCATCTTTGGGCATGGTGGAGTAGCACAGCAATGGAGAATCCTTTTCTCAACACGATAGACCAGCTCCACTCAGAGTATCGTGATGGACACAACCCGATTAACGGCTCATGGGAACTTGCCGATAAGATGAGAAAAATGAAGGAAGGGAAGAGAGGGCTAAATGAGAAGATCGATACGACAACGTCCCAACTTAACCGGAGAAGAAAAAGACAAGGAAACTGCATCGTTCTACCACCAAATATTAAGAACGTAACGTTATACAATTCACTAGAGGAAATCCATCCAGATCAAAACATGCTGTGGCAATTGAAAGAATCGTTGAGAATAAAACGTTTTATGGCAAACTCCCAAATATCGAAAGAGAAGAGGAAAGCCACACTGAGGCTGCGGAAATTGATGCGCTAGAAACTGAACCTTTAACGGCCGAGGTACCAGACGAGGCCCGACTGAAGTATTCATCCCTCATCCTACCGCCGGAAGAGTGTGCAGATCAGAGTGATCCAACTGACGTTTCTCGACGGGCGACAGGAAGTGACCTCGACAGAAGGAGACGCATTGAGCTGACTGGTATAGCGGCGATTAGACTGAAGGGGCTAGAAACCTCAAGGGCTAGTACAAATTCTGATACCAGCAGGGTCAATGCGTCCGACTTCACCAAGGCCGTTCTCCAACAAGAGAAACTCAAGAGAGGAGGAGAACGGACCGCCTTTGTGCACGGTGGGAATGGAAATGCCAATCGCCCATCGCTAATACTGACGCCATTAGGCTCGAATGGTCCAGGAGATGAACATGATCACCCTAACGTCAATATCGAGGACCTGATCGAGGACGTATTTCC